>APFE030035987.1:197079-226020 GCA_000404065.3 Pinus taeda
ATTTGGAATGGGCTAGATGCTATTCAATATCAAGTAATACAAGGCGATTGTGAAGACATTGCTAAAATCATACTTAAAAGGGATTATGCCCTAGTTATTGCAGATATTCCCCATGGTTTCAATATTCCAAATATTGACTATGATAGCGACCCTTATAGTTATCAAGCTCTTAGTAAAGTGGTTGCGGGATTTCTAGAAGTCACATCATCACCATTATGGAGATTTCTGACATTTCATTTAGACACACAATTGGCAATGCTATTGTCAAGCTTCAAGGGGAAAACAATTCAAGGATGTAGCTTACATGGTAAGATGTTTAAAATGTATATTTGATTAATGTTGAAAAATTCATTTATGTACAAGTTAGTTGAACTTTTACTATTTCATGTTATAGGAAAAAGTCAAATCTTCTTAACCGTGAATATCAGCTCTTTATAAATGATTGTGAGTTCATCCATATTGATAGTTGTGCAAAAGATGATAGGTATATGTCTATTATTTTTAATCGGGTAGATGGAAAGAGTCATAGCCAAATACTGACTTATGATGCTATTGTGAGAAAACTAACATATGAAGGCAAAGAAGAAAAAGGAGAGATAGTTAACATTTATAAAAAACCATAGTTATTGATTAACTATCTTATAAACATATGTTCAAATGAAGGAGATTGGGTTCTGGATTTATTTTCTGGTTCAGGTAAGTTTTATTATATGGAATTGATTTTGAATATGTTATTTTTTAGTTAATATGTTATTGTACTAATTTACTTCATTGTTTCTTTTGTACTTGATAATTAGGTACAACACTAGCATGTTGCCTTCAAAAAGGAAGAAATTGCATTGCAATTGAAAAAGATCCAATACAGTGCAATTTCATTCAGCAAAGAATTAATGCTCTTCAATTTCTTCCAGATGCAATGGAAGAAATTGGGTTGAAGAAAGGGGACTTTAGTGAATCACGTGTGGCAATAAAGGCAAAGGAACCCCAACCACCATTACACAGAATTATTGGAAAGACATACATTGGGAGATTCATATACATCAAAGATCCATTAGAAGAGAAAAATGAGGAAAATGAAGTAGAGAATATTGTGGAAGAAGACAATGATGAAACTCTAGAGGACAGAAGAGTTTGGATTATGTGACATTGTTGATTAAATTTAAGTTATGCTTGGAAATCAAGCTCATTTTTTGTAACTACTAATTAGTTATACTTGTAATGTTTTGACTCTGACATTTAATGAGAATAATATACACTCAATTAAGGTTGTTATGCATTCAATATTTTTATTATGTGATTTTCGCATTATTTTTTATGTTAATCATTATTTCTTAAAAAACAATTATTATTATTATTTTTTTGACATGAAATTAATAAAAAATATAAACAAATATGGTTTCTATTGTGGATACTTCGAGACTAAGCTCAAAACAAATGAATCACAGATGCCTAAAATCCAAAATCATTTCCCTATACAGAGGGGATACATGGAGTGAAACCATTTTACTCAAAAATTTTCGAGTGAAGATAGCAAGAAGAGTTGCAGATCGATTTTCTATAAAAAATATAAACAAATATGGTTTCTATTGTGGATACTGTGAGACTAAGCTAAAAAACAATGAACCATAGATGCCTAAAATCCATAATCATTTCCTTGTATAGAGGGGATACATGGAGTGAAACTATTTTACTCAAAAAATTTAGAGTGAAGATAGCAAGAAGAGCTGCAGATTGACTTTCAATAAAAATATAAACAAATATGGTTTCTGCTATGGATACTCCGAGACTAAGCTCAAAAGAAATGAACCACAGATGCCTAAAATCCAGAATCATTTCCCTGTACGAAGGGGATACATGGAGTGAAACTATTTTACTCGGATATTTCAGAGTGAAGATAGCAAGAAGAGCTGCAGATTGACTTTCAATAAAAATTTGAACAAATATGGTTTCTACTATGGATACTCCGAGACTAAGCTCAAAAGAAATGAACCACAGATGCCTAAAACCCAGAATCATTTCCCTGTACAAAAGGGATACATGGAGTGAAACTATTTTACTTGAAAATTTTAGAGTGAAGATAGTAAGAAGAGCTGTAGATTGACTTTCAATAAAAAAATATAAACAAATATGGTTTCTACTGTGGATACTCTGAGACTAAGCTCAAAATAAATGAACCACAAATGCCTAAAATCCATAATCATTTCCATGTACGGAGGGGATACATGGAGTGAAACTATTTTACTTGAAAATTTTAGAGTGAATATAGAAAGAAAAGCTGCAAATCAACTTTCAATAAAAAATATAAAAAAATATGGTTTCTACTATGGATACTTTGAGACTAAGCTCAAAAGAAATGAACCACAGATGCCTAAAATCCAGAATCATTTCCCTGTACGGAGGGGACACATGGAGTGAAACTATTTTACTCGAAAATTTTAAAGTGAAGATAGCAAGAAGAGCTACAGATTGACTTTCAATAAAAATATAAACAAATATGGTTTCTACTATGGATACTCCGAGACTAAACTCAAAAGAAATGAACCATAGATGCCTAAAATCCAGAATTATTTCCCTGTACATAAGGGATACATGGAGTGAAACTATTTTACTCAAAAATTTAAGAGTGAAGATAGCAAGAAGAGCCACAGATCAAATTTCAATAAAAAATATAAACAAATATGGTTTCTACTATGGATACTCCAAGACTAAGCTCAAAAGAAATGAACCATAGATGCCTAAAATCCAGAATCATTTCCCTGTACGAAGGGGATACATGGAGTGAAACTATTTTACTCGAAAACTTTAAAGTGAGGATAGCAAGAAGAGTTGTAGATCGAATTTCAATAAAAAATATAAACAAATATGGTTTCTACCGTGGATACTCCGAGACTAAGCTCGAAAGAAATGAACCACAGATGCCTAGAATCCAGAATCATTTCCCTTTACAGAGGGGATACATGGAGTGAAACTATTTTACTCGAAAATTTTAGAGTGAAGATAGCGAGAAGAGATGCAAATCGACTTTCAATAAAAAATATAAACAAATATGGTTTCTACTATGGATACTCCAAGACTAAGCTCAAAAGAAATGAACCACAGATGCCTAAAATCTGGAATCACTTCCCTGTAAGGAGGGGATACATGGAGTGAAACTATTTTACTCGAAAATTTTAGAGTGAAGATAGCAAGAAGAGCTACAGATTGGCTTTCAATAAAAAATATAAAAAAATATGGTTTCTACTATGGATACTCTGAGACTAAGCTCAAAAGAAATGAACCACAGATGCCTAAAATCCAGAATCATTTCCCTGTATGGAGGGGGTACATGGAGTGAAACTATTTTACTCAAAAATTTTAGAGTGAAGATAGCAAGAAGGGCTGTTGGTCGACTTTCAATAAAAAATATAAACAAATATGGTTTCTACTGTGGATACTTCGAGACTAAGCTCAAAATAGATGAACCACATATGCCTAAAATCCATAATCATTTCCGTATATGGAGGGGATACATGGAATGAAACTATTTTACTCGAAAATTTAAGAGTGAAGATAGCAAGAAGAGCTATAGATCAACTTTCAATAAAAAATATAAACAAATATGGTTTCTACTGTGGATACTCCAAGACTAAGATCAAAAGAAATGAACCATAGATGCCTAAAATACAGAATCGTTTCCTTGTATGGAGGGGATACATGGAGTGAAACTATTTTACTCGAAAATTTTATAGTGAAGATAGCAAGAAAAGCTATAGATCAACTTTCAATAAAAAATATTTCTTTAACTATTTGTCCTTTCACAAGCTCTTCTTCTATAATCATTCACATTGGTGCTGATGATGGATACCTGTTGGGATTTGAAACGTTGAGAGAAATATGGTTTCTACTGTGGATACTTCGAGACTAAGCTCAAAAGAAATGAACCATAGATGGCTAAATTCCAGAATCATTTCCCTGTACGGAGGTGATACATGGAGTGAAACTATTTTACTAAAAAAATTTGCAGTGAAGATAGCAAGAAGAGCTACAAATTGACTTTCAATAAAAATATTTCTTTAACTATTTATCCTTTCACAAGCTCTTCTTCTATCATCATTCAGATTGGTCCTAATGATGGATCCTTGATGGGATTTGGAACGTTGATAGAAATATGGTTTCTACTGTGGATACTCCAAGGCTAAGCTCAAAATAAATGAATTACATATGCCTAAAATCCATAATCATTTCCCTGTACAGAGGGGATACATGGAGTGAAACTATTTTACTTGAATATTTTAGAGTGAAGATAGCAAGAAGAGTTGCAGATCGACTTTCAATAAAAAATATTTCTTTAACTATTTATCCTTTCGTAAGCTTTTCTTCTATCATCATTCAGATTGGTCGTAATGATGGATCCCTATTGGGATTTGAAACATTGACAAAAATATGGTTTCTACTGTGGATACTCCGAGACTAAGCTCAAAAGAAATGAACCACAGATGCCTAAAATCTAGAATCATTTCCCTGTACGGAGGGGATACATGGAGTCAAACTATTTTACTCGAAAATTTTAATGTGAAGATAGCAAGAAGAGTTGCAGATCGAATTTCAATAAAAAATATTTCTTTAACTATTTATCCTTTCACAATCTCTTCTTCTATCATCATTCAGATTGGTCTTGATGATGGATCCCTGTTGGGATTTGAAACGTTGACAGAAATATGGTTTCTACTGGGGATACTTTGAGACTAAGCTCAAAAGAAATGAACCACAGATGCCTAAAATCCAGAATCATTTCCCTGTACGGAGGGGATACATGGAGTGAAACTATTTTACTTGAAAATTTTAAAGTGAGGATAGCAAGAAGAGCTGCAGATTGAATTTCAATAAAAAAATATAAACAAATATGGTTTCTACTGTGGATACTCTGAGACTAAGCTCAAAAGAAATGAACCACAGATGCCTAGAATCCAGAATCATTTCCCTGTACGGAGGGGATACATGGAGTGAAACTACTTTACTTGAAAATTTAAGAGTGAAGATAACAAGAAGAGCCGCAGATCGATTTTCAATAAAAATATAAACAAATATGGTTTCTACTGTGGATACTCCAAGACTAAGCTCAAAAGAAATGAACCACAGATGCCTAAAATCTGGAATCACTTCCCTGTAAGGAGGGGATACATGGAGTGAAACTATTTTACTGAAAAATTTTAGAGTGAAGATAGCAAGAATACGCTATAGATTTGAATTTCAATAAAAAAATATAAACAAATATGGTTTCTACTGTGAATACTCTGAGACTAAGCTCAAAAGAAATGAACCACAGATGCCTAAAATCCAGAATCATTTCCCTGTATGGAGGGGATACATGGAGTGAAACGATTTTAGTCGAAAATTTTAGAGTGAAGATAGAAAGAAGGGTTGTAGATCGACTTTCAATAAAAAATATAAACAAATATGGTTTCTATTGTGGATACTTCGAGACTAAGCTCAAACGAAATGAACCAAAGATGCCTAAAATCGAGAATCATTTCCCTATATGGAGGGGATACATGGGATGAAACTATTTTACTCGAAAATTTAAGAGTGAAGATAGCAAGAAGAGTTGTAGATCGACTTTCAATAAAAAATATAAACAAATATGGTTTCTACTGTGGATACTCTGAGACTAAGCTCAAAAGAAATGAACCATAGATGCCTAAAATCCAAAATCATTTCCCTGTATGGAGGGGATACATGGAGTGAAACTATTTTACTCGAAAATTTTATAGTGAAGATAGCAAGAAAAGTTGCAGATCAACTTTCAATAAAAAATATTTCTTTAACTATTTATCCTTTCACAAGCTCTTCTTCTATCATCATTCACATTGGTGCTGATGATGGATCCCTGTTGGGATTTGAAACGTTGACAAAAATATGGTTTCTACTGTGGATACTTCGAGACTAAGCTCAAAACAAATGAACCATAGATGGCTAAAATCTAGAATCATTTCCCTGTATGGAGGGGATACATGGAGTGAAACTATTTTACTCGAAAATTTTATAGTGAAGATAGCAAGAAGAGCTACAGGTCAACTTTCAATAAAAAATATTTCTTTAACTATTTATCCTTTCACAAGCTCTTCTTCTATCATCACTCAGATTGGTCCTAATGATGGATCCTTGATGGGATTTGGAATGTTGACATAAATATGGTTTCTACTATGGATACTCCAAGACTAAGCTCAAAAGAAATGAATTACATATGCCTAAAATCCAGAATCATTTCCCCGTACAGAGGGAATGCATGGAGTGAAACTATTTTACTTGTAAATTTTAGAGTGAAGGTAGCAAGAAGAGCTGCAGATCGACTTTCAATAAAAAATATTTCTTTAACGATTTATCCTTTCACAAGCTCTTCTTCTATCATAATTCAGATTGGTCCTAATGATGGATCCCTATTGGCATTTGAAACGTTGACAAAAATATGGTTTCTACTGTGGATACTCTGAGACTAAGCTCAAAAGAAATGAACCACAGATGCCTAAAATATAGAATCATTTCCTTGTACGGAGGGGATACATGGAGTGAAACTATTTTACTTGAAAATTTTAGAGTGAAGATAGCAAGAAGAGCTGCAGATCAAATTTCAATAAAAAATATTTCTTTAACTATTTATCCTTTCACAAGCTCTTCTTCTATCATCATTCAGATTGGTCCTGATGATGGATCCCTGTTGGGATTTGAAACGTTGACAGAAATATGGTTTCTACTATGGATACTCCCAGACTAAGCTCAAAATAAATGAACCACATATGCCTAAAATCCAGAATCATTTCCCTATATGGAGGGGATACATGGAGTGAAACTATTTTACTCGAGAATTTTAGAGTGAAGATAGCAAGAAGAGCTGCAGATCTACTTTCAATAAAAAATATTTCTTTAACTATTTATCGTTTCACAAGCTCTTCTTCTATCATCATTCAGGTTGGTCCTAATGGTGGATCCCTATTGGGATTTGAAACATTAACAAAAATAGGGTTTCTACTGTGGATACTCCGAGACTAGGCCAAAAAAAAAAAAAAATCAGATCAAAACAAAACAAACCATTATTTAACCATTTTTAGTTAAAATTTTCCTATAAAAATTGTGATTTTGACATGTCATTTCTACCAAACAATTCAAAATGTGTAGTTTTTTAGTTATGTTTATGTTAAAAATGGTTGCTTTTATGTCAATTGTTAAAAATTATTGATTTTTAGAGACAATTATTTCATGTGGATTGAAAAATTTATTAACGATGTATAAATATGTAGAATATCGAAAATTCAAAATATCGACCTTCTTCTTTAAATATGCAAAACAATAAAAACTTCACTAATATTATATTTATATATATATATATATATATATAGATATAATATAGATATATATATAGTATATATATATTATTGAAGAAGAAGACACTTCAAAATTATTAAATTACAAAATAATTATTTACATTTCATACATTATAAAATTAAAAGTAAAGAAAAATCCTTTTAAAAGAAGGGCATGGTGTAGAATTACCACTTTTTTAAATCAGCACCAAAATCACTACCATTCTAAAATGCAATGTACATAAAAAAAATTATAGTGACAAAAACTATGCTCTAAAAAAAAACATGTGTATTTTGCATCACCCCTTTTCAAAATCGAGTCACTTTTTTGCTATCTCTACAAAACGGGTAACAGTTTCATTTCCTATTTCAAAGTTTGCATTGTTTCCCATTAGACTACTGATGGGAAATATATGATGATGATTCACTAATCTCAACTAAATGGGGGACCAAATTAACTTTGGTTTCCCCATCATCTCAGAAGTACTCTTTAGAAGAATATTTACATCAAAGCTCGAGTCCAATATGTCATTATCTATTTCGTATTCCCTAATATGTGTGCCAAAAATGAACTCCTTACTTGTTATCTTCTGGTGGGCTACCTAATTTATAAAGTGTGAAGATGTATGCATGATAAATCCTTCAGACTCTATTGCACATTGTTCCACTAGTTTTCGAAATTTCTCGAGTGCCTGTGTATCCTTCACTAAATCCAGACATATTTGAAGAAGATTATGAACTGGATCTGCCTCTATCACAAGCTCCCTACATACAATATCATCATAGATACCTGGCATAGCCACTTCATGAATTACCTCTGGATTGTCCCATTATGTAGAAACTATCTACCTTCACGCTTCTTTTTACATCACATTTTCCTAGAGAGGATCAATGTTGGGAGGAGGTTCAGGCACCCTTCTCACCCATTGTGGCTATGGCATTTCAGAATTCACAACATTTGTTCTAGTTCTAACACCTCCTTAAGTAACTGTGCCAACTTGCTATTGAGTTCAATATATTATTCTCATTTGACCATTTCTTCTCTTTCCATTTAATAATCAATTGTGGGAAATTTTTGGTGGAATGGTCTAACACTCTACAATATGTACATGAGCAACAAGGATTAGGGAAATCTCACAAAATATGTCCCTACTATCCACAACTGTAGAAAACTATCGTTCCCCGACCTCATCCAAATCTTCCTCCCCCTTGTGTTGGTCCTCCTAAACCTCTAGCTACCACTCTTTGTCCTCGAACTGAGTTATTGTATTGTCTATGTTGGTTGTATCCCAGTTGACTGAAACCAGCTAGCATGATTTCAATCCCTCCAAGTCCCTACACCTAAAATGAATGAAAGGTGCATTCACACATCAACTCTAATGTGAGGCAATAGTGGATATCATGGCCGACTAATTTTCAAAAATCACAAAACAAAGAATAGGCCATATCTTAATACTTTTGCATCATTGAACAATTCTTTGGAGTGTGGCCCCACACTCGAAAAACTTCACACCATAGTCATCTTCTCTGTGTAATTAGATTCATTACGCTAGTCATGATGAATCTTATCAACAACTTATACTCATTATTATGGTGATCCTCTATCCTACAAATGATTCAACACACTTCCTCCCACTTCTATTTCACTTTGGTCAAATCTTGAGGTTGCAGAGTCAGCGCAACCAGCTATGACTATACCTGAGCCATACCATTACTCTCCCCACTTCCTATTGGCGAAGCCTCTAGATTCAACATGAGTTATAAGGCCTTTCAATGTAAGTTTATTTGTTGTTCCGTAAACAATATCTTGATATGGGGAAGTGATTTAGAAATAAACCACTTTTATGTTCGGTGTTCGAAATTTCAAACATCAACCTATCCTTCAAAATCTTAAATCATTGATCAAAATCCCACAAAGAATTTCTTAAGCTTTACTTAATATCCTTCAACTCAGTAATACACTGAGATTCATACTTTGACTTTCGAAACTCTTTAATCAAATCTTGATTAATCTCATTCAAGGTTATATTCCACCCAACTTGGGTCGTGCTCTTAAATTTCATGTACCATATAAACATGTGACATCAGAAGGTTGCTTCCAACTATGCAATCTTTGTTTCCTCCTCTTGGACTTGTTTATTTTTACATATTGCCTCACATAAAAAAAATGTTCTTCTAGTTATTCATTCCCAACAACATGGAACATATGCATTCTTAATTCTATGCCCACCATTGAACTTTTCGCAGTACTTCTCTACAAAGTACTCCCATTTACACCCATTGAACCACTAGAAAATCATGCACTTGTTTGTGCACCCAACTAATATTGAGCACCCTACGACGCTCCTCCTATGGCTTGACCAATTTGATTGCTACTAGTACCTCCACCTCCTTAAATGTAATTTCCCTCTATGCTAGTTGTGACAATATGTTGATTACTTACCTCTAGATTAGTAGAAATTCACAGGGTTGTTGGTTTGACAACATGAATAGTCTCATTTTGTTGTCCAAGATATAGGGACTCCATACTACATGGGCTTATCTGTTCTTCCTCCTCTTATCTAATGGATGAGGTACTGAATTGCGTTCTTGCATAACTTTAGTTACTTGTACTAATCCTCATCTTTCGGTGGCCTCTCATTGTCCCTCTCCATAGGCTTCTCCTTTTGGTAGGCATTAACATTGACCGATCTCCTCCCACATCACCTTGTCGAAACTTCCATCCACTTCCCGAGGTTCATCCCTAAAAAATCTCTATCTCCATATTGTCTTCCACCTTCGCTTATGAATTTATATACTCACTATCATCCTCCACCACAATCTTTCCTCCTTTCCTCCTTTTCTTCCTTTTACCCCTGATTTATTTTGTTACAAACTCATGCTCCTTCTACTTAAACCACCGAGTAATCTCTTGCCTGGTGGGATTCTGTAACATCCCCTGGTTAAAATTTCATGCAATAAAAGTTAATAAAGGAAAAATAAAAGGGACACTTATTCCAAGATGAATGTTGGGAAGAGACATCCTAGTCGGTGACCATTTGGTTTATTATGGCTAAGGAAATTGGCAAAGGAAATGGCAAAGTCTTTGGAAATGAAGAGGCATTAATTGAAATTTTATTTATTAAAATAATAGAAATTAGGAGAAAAGGAAGGTGAAAGGTCACAGGTTCCATGTGAGGAGGAAAATGAAGGAAAATAATGGAAATTGAAGAAAGTAGAGGCCTCATTGATAAAAAGGTTTCTGAGGTTTAGTTGGCAAGATTTTTCTCAAGATATTTGGCTCAGTCTTGGTTGGTGTAACCTTCTTTTAGTTTAGTTTGTGAGATCTCTCATTATTCTCTCGCTCTCATACTCTTGGACACTTTGATTTTTCTTGGAGCATTCTAGCTTTGGAGCAAGGAAGGAAAAAGAAAAAAAGGAAGGAAAAGGAAAAGAAAGGAAAGCAAAGAAAAATCAAGGAATAGCAGGATCAAGCAGCTCCAACATGAATACTTTCAAGTAACATATTTAATGTGTGGTTTCATTGCTGGTTTTGACATGCATGGATTTTCATGTTGGTATTTGGTTCTATAGTTATTGGTGGCATGGTCTTGATGGGTTATGATAGTGGTTTTTAGCCTTGCATTTCCTTTTTCTAGACAACCATGGTTTGATGATATTGTTTCTCAATTTTGAGCTTTGGAATTGTTGGATTGTTTCGTAGCCCAGGGTGGAGGTGGGCTCGAGAAAATTCTTAAAGGGCTAGGAATCCCTTGAATGATTTGTGTGTGGGATACATGATAAAGCCTGACGATGGAATCTTAGTTTAGAGCCTCGTGATCCAGTGTGGATTGGGGTAAAGCTTGAGAGACAAGGAGACAGGAAATTCCTAAAAGATTGTGATGGAGTCTGGAGTCATTCTAAGCTCAGTTTGGTTTTGTGATCATGGTGCCGGTTTTGGTGAGATCACGGTTTGGTGAGGGTGGAGGTGGTTTAACCTCTGCATTCCCTTTGTTTTTTTTGGATTAGTTTATCCATGAGATCCCACATTCATGCTTGGAATATGACAGGCAGGTGACTGGTTGAAAGAAATATTTGGTTCAGCCATGTCTATGTTTGGGTGGTATATGGAAGTCTTGACCCTGGTTGTCTCCTGCCTATGTTTAATTAAATATAAGTTATCCTTGTTTAGTGCTTGTTATCTTGTGGCCTTAATGTCTATTATCTCATTTTTATTTACATGGTTTAATGATGGTTATACGGATGGTTATATGACTGGTTATGGTAATGATTGTTTCATGTATTTACTTGTGATTGAAAGGATAATGGATGCAAGACCTAATGGATGTGAAAACAGTTAAGGGAAGAGGGTGGTGATCCTTCTTGTGAAGTCTCATATGAGTTATCAGTCATTTATGCTCTATGTTGTATTCATGCCCTATAGATAGCATTGATTCCAAGTGTTTGACAAAATGTCATTCTAGGTTGGGGATGGTCAGGCCTAGTCCTGGAGCCATCTTTTGGCTTGCAAGTCCTGTTGTCATGTAAATTATGAATTCTAAAAGCTAGAGGGGTTTCCGGGAAGTGACATGGATTATTGGCTTGAAAAGTGGCACAAATCTCAGAGACATAGGCACATCTAGTGGAGAAAAGTCCCGAGACGCACCCATGGCTTGCTGTGAGAGCATCTGGAACCTCCCAGACACACCCTTGTCCATATGAAGGGAGCATCTAGGGTTTTGATGTACTAAAAAAGTAGTGGAACCCAGGGACTAGTCATGGGGTTGATTGGGAATGGTTTTGGAAGTCCTGTATCAGGTATAGAAGGCTTGTGTTGTGGGTTTCCATCGATTCCACTTCCTTAAGGTCAATTAGGAGGCCGAATCTTGTCATAGTAACCTCTCATCTCATGTTTACCCCAAGTAAGCTGGTGAAAGTGGGTAGATATGAGGGGAGGCATCGTTATAGGGTGGTATCAGAGTGGTTTCCACTCTCTTTGGGTCATATATGATACCACAGAGTGGTATCAGAGCAGATTTCATTCTCTTTGGAGGGATGTCTGATTTCTTCTCTATTTGGGTGTTATTTTATACCACAGGGTGGTATCAGAGCATGGTTCACCCCTCAAACTAGATGGGCAGTGTGTCAGGTCATGCATTCATGTCAGTTGAATATGTGTTCCTTATGCTTGTAGTCCATGTGTTTGTTGCATTTTCATGGTGTTGATCATGGTTGCAGTGATGTTTCCATGTGAAGGTTTATGGTGTTGTTGTGGGATGTGTTGTCATGAGTTTATGGTTGTATATTCATTTGTTATGCATGTTAGTGCCTATAGGTTGTTATGCATGCATTTTCATGGTGAAGGTTGTTGTGCAAAAGGTTATTGTATGCAATTAGCTCATCATGATGATATTGATATGTTATGATGCTAATGTGTTGGATGAGATAGAGCAGGAGATTTAGATCATTAAAGTGAAGTTGCAACAATGGACTTCAGGGTAAGAGCATATTGTCATACATGTATTGTATGTTTGGCATGTAGGTATGTTAGTTAATGCATTGTTATATGAATTAGGGTTATATACATGTTTGTCATTTATTGTTGTTATGATTACATGCATGGTAGATGCTAGTGAATCCGTGTGGTCATATGCACATGTGTCGGGTAGTCATGAATGATAGTAAATTTTTGTTATATGCATTATTGTTATTGTTATATGATAGTTAGCTTGATTATTATGTTATATGTTCATTGATGAGCATGTTATATGCTAACTTGTTGTTGTTATATGTTAGTTAACTTGATGTTTAGGGTTATTACAGTAAGATCTTGATGTTTTATGTACCCTAATAAATTGGATTGGCCCATGCAGATGGTTAGGGTTATGACATTCAAGTATGAGTCGAATTATTTGTGACATTGTGATTTACTAATCTAGACTGATTGTGCACATGTGATTGTTATGCATGAATGGCAATTGTTTATGAGCTTATGATGTGAACATGTTAGCTAGTTACTGTCATGAATATCATGACCTTATATTTGAGTTGATGTGTTGTGAAACTATACTGTGCTAATCTAGATTGATTGTGTAGACAAGATAGCCTCCGCTATGACACATTAAGGTATGAGTTTTCTTATGTATTATACTTGGTGCTCCACTATTTGATTATGTCGCCTATTTGGTGTTTGAGTATTTGGTGCCTATTATGTCATCTAGTTGATTTATTTAACATGGTATGTTTTCAAGTTGGTTGAATTAATTATATGATATGACTATGTATATGTAAGGTTGTTCAAGGGAATGATCTTGTTTTAAGATGGTTTTACTCACATATATGTGTTGAGATAGTTGACATGTACTTGAGTGTAAGAAGGTGATAGTTGTAACAATATGTCTAATGACTATGATTTGACTATGGATTACGGCATGATTGTTAGTCTTAGTAAAGGCTGATTTTAAATTGATAGATATGATTGTCTTGATATTTGGAACATGTGGTTGACATGTCTGAGTAGTTGCAGAGTAACATTCTTGGCATTAACATGACAAGGTAAGGTAACTAGTATGTTCTTATGTTTACTTATGCACTGATAGTTATGTGTTTATGGTAGTATGATGTACAGGATTGCATGGCAAAGAAATTTCCATGAAATCTTAAAGAAGGCTCATGTTGAGCTTTCACTTGTAGACACTAGGAACCATGGGGATGGAGTCATGGTGTCTATTTCTAGTTTTGCGATTTCAACATTTGCGATTTGGTTGCACTTGATTGCCTCTTGGTTATGTCTGTTGCAAGGCCTTTGCCACTTTTTTTGCGGTGTCGTATTGTTATTAGTTTTTGTGATTTTATTCTTGTTTATTTCTTGTTATTTCCTTTTATGTTTTGAGGGTCTTGGGAATCGGTTGGGAAAGAAGAAGGTTGATGGAACTATAGGAGAGATGAATGAAGTCCAACATGAAATGTAAGACTCAGATGAAGTTAGTACATGTATAAGGGATGTTGAAGGCAAGAGCATGACAACTAGTAGGATTGGTTGAGTCCATTGGTGTAAATGGACAATGGCAGGAAAATCATGAGAAAAGTAATCATGAAAGGTAAAGTAAATAGATTTTAGGGATCGTATGCCTTGGCTATTTTTGGAATTGTTGTTATAAATGTTGTGCATGTTATGAATAGATAAAGGGAGTTCTCTTAACCTTGACCTTATGGTATCTAGTAGTTATGTTGTGATCATGAATATGTTGATGTCTATATATGTATACATGTTAGGTATGTATGTCATGTATGTCATGTATGTATGCATGTATGTATGTATGTATGTATGTCATGATTGCTTATATGTATACATGTGTATGTATGTTGTTGTCTAATAGGATCGTGATTGTTTAATGCTAATATTTTTGTTGATGGTGCTATATCCACCAACATTCAAGGGATTTCCCCAACATGAGGTCCCAATTAGGCCTCACATTGTTTGGTGTACGAGTCCCATCTGGCATGATGGCCTAGTTTTCATATACTTAGATTTTTTCCTTGGCTCTAACTTTCAGCACATGAGAGTGTTGCAACGATACCTTGGAAAAGCAAGGTGAGTGTGCGATGGAACTATGTCTAGGTTCTCTTACTGCAAAAGGGGGAAAAAGTGAGCCTCTAAGTCAGAGGTAATAGTACAACCCAAGAAGAGACACATGTGAACCATGAAAGGTCTACCCAAAATCCGGCAGAATAGTCCATAACAGATGTGACAATCATTAAATCTAAAGAACATGGAAAGGTATATCTAACATCCAGCGGAATAGTCAACAGTGAATGTGAAGATTGTTATGACCAATGAATGGGGAAATGTATGTCTAGTATCCTATGGAGTAGTCCACAAGGATGCGACAACATTGAAAACCATAACAACACATTCCCAACATGTTAAGTACTAAAATAACTGAAATAGTTTGACTATCTTAGTACATGTGAAACAAACATGAAATATAAATGCTCACAAAATAGTCTTAAAAACATACCTAGGTCATGCATGGAAACATGATGGCCCAAGAAGGCTTATGTATTAATAAAAAGTTCCAAGAACATATTTACATCATATATCACTAGCCCCAGTAGTGGGACATTGGAGCCACTCCTTACTCCTCAAAGAATTTCTTGAAACTCTTTATGCTTTGGAGGAGGAGCCAAGGTGAAAAGTCCTTTTCTCATATAGTGAGGGGGTATATATAACCAAGGGGTAATGTTTTTCCCCTTGTGACGCTTTGACTACCCTCATGACTGTACAACTTCTTATGACTTTTCAACTTCTTATGACCTTTCAACTGACATGACTCTTCATATTATTGTGTGTCCATTGGACTTCCACTTTACATTACATTTGATTTACAACATACATATGGCTCATAATAGTGATGTGGCCTTTGAAAACTCATGACATGACTTGACATGACACTACTGACATATACTAACTTATTGAGGTGGCAATGTCAAGTTGCTACTACTGTTGAGTGATAGATGTGTTCTTGGGTGTGCTTTATCCTCTCCTCCACATGGTTTGATGATGCAGGGTCTTCAATGATATTTAGTATTGAGAGGTGGTTTCATGCATGCATTCCCTTCACTTGTTCTTGATAAGATTATTTGTCCATCCAACCATATGTGAGTCTTCAAACATGTTCTCTCCTTCTTCTCCTTCTTCATTATCGGGCCATGATCTAACAATGTACCTATTCTTTCCATCCACTCATGACAGGATGCCATAAAATCAAAAACCTCCTTATGTATGTAGAAGTATTGCTATCCATGGATTGGGCCCACGATAGGTGAAAGGATGGGAAGTAGGGCCCAATAACTATACGTTGCACAGTTTTAGGTGACAGACTAGGAGATTGGTCACTGAGACTACATAGAGCACAAATTTGGATTGGATGAGGAACTTTAGAGCACATTCCTTACTATTGGGGAAAATTGGATAGAGGCCATTGGGAGGTAGGATTACACAATTGAGACAGCCAGTGACTGATGTGGAATGGGACCTTGGGAGGTAGGTCTCTGTAGTTTTCAGAGGCAAGGCAGGACTGGGCAGCAGAGGGGCTTAGAAGGGTAGGTCTGCGCAGTTCTAGGGATTAGTGAGTCTTGACTAAGGGGGGACACTAAGTATACACTTCTGCACAGTTTTGGGAGGGAAGGTAGACTTGGTCTTCTACACATTGCGGTGTTCTAGCAAGTAGGGAAGAAGCTTGGTGATTGATCTTGCAAAATGTTTAGTTTAGGTCAAGATGGGAGAAGTTACTGTACAATTCTAGGGATGAAGGTAGGTTTCTCAGCTCTGGAATTTCACAGTGAAACTTCCTTCAGGGTAGTTTCTACGCACTGCATAGTTCCAGGCAGCAAGTTTGCGTCACTGAGGGCTGATATTGTGTAGTGTGCAGTTCGGTCGGGTTCCAGTGAAGGTGAGTTTCCTGGTAGGAAGCATTTTGGAGAAATGGCTAAGTGCAGGAGAGAAGTGAACCTGTGAGGAACTTAAACTTGTTATCACACACTTAGCATACTTTGACAACATAGACCATTGGAACAAAAAGACAAGGCATTACCCTTTGTGATACTGTCCTAGAACAAAAAGAGACAAGTGAGACACTTCAGATGAACTCAGGACGACTATGGAGACACTTGTGCGAAAGTGCTTAAAACTTTGTGTATGAGTGTGATAGATATTTACATAGCTAGGACAACTCCAGTACATAAGGAATAACCTTCAAAATCACCAAAACATGACCACAAGGAAGGTAAAACAATCAAACATGAAAAATGATAACAGTTGACCAAACAAGAAAAAGGGGTGAAATGATTCTAAGAGAGCTCAAGTTTTTGCAACCATAAAGGGAAAGACTAAGGAAGGCTCCAAAATTTAAGTGCAAGCCAAAATTTTGGAGGGTGTTGTAGCCTCTACAACACTTGGCGACACACTGGTTGAATACCAACTTCTCTGTCTTGGTTCATTTTTTAGTGCAGGGCCTTGGTCCTTCAGGGAGTATTGATTCATCATGTAGATTAATTTGGATTCCCCACGTGCCCCATGGGAAAACATGGTTTCCTTTGTACTTTCTTAGTTGAAGACAACATAAGATTCAACTAGATCAGAGTGTTTCAAATTGGGAAGGTTAGTTTAGCTTATGAGATTATGACTTTCATAGTATAGTTTTCATCTCTGGCATTGCTTTGCTGTTAGCAGGCCTAGACGGTACCCCAATAGAGTCACACATGAACACAAGAATTTATCCACTGCCAGCGAGCCTGGACAATACCCTGGAGGAGTTGCCTACTTCACCACTCTGCACAGGAAGCCTTTCTCTTCTTTCACCTTTATTTATTTATTTAAAGAGAAATGTGCATTGGCACTTTTTTTTTGGGTGGAAGAGGGATCCCAACTTATTGAGACCAGGAGAGGTTGTTCCTTTAGACAAGTATATAAAGACCCGTGATTTAGGTTTTCTCATTTATACTTTCCCCTTCTCCATTTCTTCTAGTTGGATAAGTTTGAAAACACCAAAGAAGAAAACTGATTATAGGCATGAGGCTCCCAAACTAGACACAGGTTCATGATTGGTCCAAAACTCTCCTTACGAACGGATTGTATTTTCTGTTAGAAATTACTCGACCAAAAGTTACAACCAAAACAAAGAAGGAAGATGTAGGATTGGCCAAGGGATGAAGTGTCACAAGAATCTTTGAACTTTAGCCACGCACATACTTGGAAGCCAAAATGTAGCAAGGCACAACACTTATTCACATGAGTAAAACAACAGAAAACCAAAGAAAAAAATAAACAAAAGGACTATGTAAATAGTGCGGGGTGCACCCCTAAAGTTTCATTGAAAATAATATTGCAAGTCTTGTCCATTAACAAGGAGAGAGTCAACCTTCCCCTCAAGTGATTGAAGATGATAGGTTTACTGGCCAAGCTTTTAGTGGATAGCGTATGGACCAATGCATAGGGATTGAAACTTAGTGTTCTTTCCTTTGTCTTCATGGGTTTTGTCCCACTTCAAGGCTAAGTCCCACACTGAAGCTAGTATTCCCTGCAGAATTTCTGTCAAACCATCTCTTAATATGCTTTTGATGGAGCGAATTTTTTTCTTTTTCTTTCAGCATTTCTTCCTGTAACTTGTGCAAAGTGTCCATCCTATGCTAAACTAAAAGACATGGCTTGCCCTAGGATTCTTGGGAAAATTGGAGAGTAGGAAAGTATATGTTCAATGGAACGATGGCTTCCTTTCCATGCATTGGGAAGTAAGGGGAGGTATTGAAAGAAGGCATAGGTGTAACTCGGCCAACCCATAAAGAATTTACCAAAGTGGAGTGCTAGTTTCACTACTTATAGAATACGATATTTTGATGATGTGAATGAGGTTCTAATTTGTGGATTCGGCAAGAACATGTCCCTGTGGATAATATTTAGCAGAAGGCTTCTAGACAATACCATTTTCTAATGCAAACTCATAAAGCTTTAACGAAGAAAAGTACATTGCATTGTAAAAAATAATTGATGTAGGAATGCCGAACTTGTAAATCATATTTTGTTGTAGAAAGTTGATGACTTCCTCATCGTTCACTTGTTTCAGCAGAACTACCTCTGTCCACCATGTGAAGTAATCTGTAGCATTTAGGATATAGTGGTGTTGCTTTGATGAATGAGGGAAAATTTCCCCAATGATATCTAATGCTCACTGTTGGAATGATTCTTCCACTACAATAGGCTGCAATGAGGCTACTGACTTCTGATTTCTATTGGCTCATCTTTGACAAACTAGACACTTGAGAGCATAGGGATGAGCATCCTTGAATAATGTAGGCCAGTAGAAACCAATCCATATTACCCTGTGTGTTGTAGTGTTACTCCTAAAGCGTCCCCCGACTGGTTTGTTGTGGAGATCACGTAAAAACTTTTCTAAATCTTGTGCCTCCAGTAACTTGAGAAATATCCCATGACGGTGCTTGCTATATAGCAGCCCGTGCACCAATTGGTATGATAAAGATTTGAGTCAGAGTGCCCTCTTCTACCGCAAAGAGAAATGAGAGGGAACGATTCCATGCTCAAGGTACTGACATACATCTACATACCAATAGTTTCCATCTAAAGTTGGATAGACTTTCTCAACATTGTACATTTCTATTTCTCACTCCTAGCCTGCGAGCTCTTCTTCTTCCTCTTCTGGATGTACCACTTCCGACGCTAACTTACAAAGACCATAACGCTTGATGGTGTGAACTAGTTTAATTTCAAGATCATACTCTTGTAGTCCTATCATCCAATTTTCCTTTCTCTCACCCAACTCCTACTAAACAAGCAATGATATGACTGCTGGGTGTGGAACAAAGACAATACAATGATTTTTCAATAAATAGGGTCTGAAGTGCTTCACCACCATGTATATTGCATAATCGTGTTTATCCATGATAGGATAGTTGAGCTCTGGTCCTTGCATGCTTGTGCTCATGAAGGATATGGGTCGTTCATTGTTCAACTCATCCTTTTGAGTGAGTACAACAATGAGAGAAGTGTCAGAAGAGAAAGTGTAGAGAAAGAAATATTTGTTGAAGTTTGGGCTATACAATGCTAGTGCTTCTGCTATTTCTTGATTTATATGGGCAAACACATCATTTTCCCTTTTCCCCCAACTATAGACTGCATCCTTCTTGATCATTTCCTGTATTTTCTTGACGATTTGAGCATAGTCGGATATGAACTTTATGAGAAAGTTGATCTTACCCAAGAAAGACTACATGGCTTTCTTGTTTACGAGGTGGGGAATCTATGTGATTGTCTCAAAACTATCTGGATCTAATTTGATCCCACTTTTAGTGATAATGTGTCCAAGCAGGTTATCATTGGACACTCCAAAGATGCTCTTCTTAGGATTGAAGGATATCCCATATTTTCGGGATCACTCAAAATTTTTTTTGAGGTGGCGTAGGTGTTCTGACCACTATCTTGAGAATAATGTTACATCATCGAGTTAGATAACTATGCTCTATCTAATAATCCCATAGAAATTGATGTCCATTGCACATTGAAATGTTGCACCTCCATTAACTAGCCCAAGCGTCATTCTGCGAAATGTGAATGCACCCCACTTGGTATGGAATGTAGTTTTGAGTCAATGAGGCTTTGCTACCAGAACCTAGTTATAACTAGAAAAACCATTTAGAAAAGAAAACATCTGTGCTCCAAATAATGTTTGCAATATGTGCTCCATAGATGTAACCGGGTAATTGTTTTTGTCCAAGGCGTGATTGATGTTGCAGAAATCTACACATAGGTGGATCTCCCGAGAGTTCTTCCTGATAAGGACTAACATAGACACCCATGTCGAATGTCACACTTTATAGATGATCCGAGCATCCAAGAACTTGGTCAATTATATCTGTATGAGGGGCTCAAGTGTTGGATGAACTTTTTTGAGTTTCTATTGAAAAGTCCTGGACCCTTCTTTGATTAGTATTACGTGTTAGATTATTCATGTGTCATATGTCTTAAGATCATTTTACATCCATGCGAAGACATCACGGTACTACTTGAAGAGGTCGATAAAATCTTGTCACTCTTGTGGTGTGCAACAAGTACCAAGATTCACATATTTCAAATATTTTTTTGTTCCTAGATTGGTCTATTCATGCGACAATGTAGAGCTATGGGTCTTAGCATTCATAGGTCCCTAAAAACTATTCTGCATGTCATATAATATTTCTAGTGATACCACACCCTTGGGGATGAGGTCATTTGCTTGTATTAGCTGTGTCCTGTAGATTTTTCTCATCCTCATCCCCATCTATCATTGCATCCTTGAAGATGTTAGTGTTGGCCATGAAATGCAGTATCTATCGATCATCATAAAAAATGTGTAAGTTAGTGATGTTGTCTGGGACATATGGTTTATACAAAATCTCAGTAGAAAAATTGTCCCTTAACGGTAACATCTTAGTAGCTGCGTTTGGCAAGGCATCAACAACTTCATTTTGCATTCTTGACACTGAAATAATATTAAAAGCTTGGAAATGAGAAATAAGTTGCCATACCTCTTGTTGATAACTCCTAGGATGAAGTGACACATAATCTATATCGTTACATACCTAACACACTACGATTTCAAAGTCACCTAACACTTTCATAAAAACAAACCTTGAGGTCAATGGCTCTTTGTAAGCCCAAAATGATTGCTTCATACTCTGCAGTGTTGTTCGTGCACTCAAACTCCAAGTGACTAGAGAGCAGATGTTTCCTCTGTATTGGGTCTACAACTGGCTCCAAATCCCTCTTGGGTTTTGGATCTGTCAAAGTACATGGTCCACATATCATATGTACAAGGACCGCTTAACGTACTAGTACTATTGCTACTACTAATTACTATACAAGTTTCATTTTCACTAGTTGGGCATGGAAGGAGGTCCAACTGTGTGTCTAGTGGGACAGGGGATGGCTTTGCAAGATATCACCTCAACTCTGTCTCTAGAAGGAAATTTCCGAAAACAAGTTTTGCGGAAGTCAATGACTCGTTCTCTCCATTCAAGGGAGTCACGTTTTGCTTCATGAATCTCTCTGAAAATACTCATATATGGTTTTTCTTACCCTTATACAAAAGCTATAATTGTGACCAATTAGTGGCAAAGTATCCTTGCATCTTGCTTGACCAGTCTCTGTTGCTCCTTGAATGTCTATAATTACAATATTGATGCATTAATAAACTCGTCCCTCAGATGATAGCTAGATGATCACATCCCTAAGTGCACCAATTATTGGAAAACAAGCTCTGTCTAGTTGGATGATCTGTGCACTATTCTTACTCCATTAAGCATTGATCTTCTTGGTGATGGAGAGTGGCATGACATTGACCGATGCACAAGAATCAACCAAGCAGTTGTGAACATTGAAGTTAAAGATTTCAAATAATAACTATAATGGTGGGCAGAGTGAGTTCACCTCCCACATGTTCATAATGTTAAGCACAGATGCGAGAGCATCAGGAGACTTACTCGATCTCTTGTTCGAAGAGCTAGCATGACCAGTGGAGGTTTTCCCAAGTACTCGTAGAAGAATGTCTTGCTGACTTGTGATTTTTGTAAGTTCAAACAGAGAGATATTTTTATGCTTCTTCTTCATGTCTTATATAATGTTATAGTCTATTGTTGGAAGATTCACTGAGGTGTCTAGCAGTGGAATTGAACAAATGGTTTATGGTGGGATGGTTTTGTCTTTGCTGCTTGCGGAAACACTTTTTGTTGAAGTTGTCTTCTTGGAATTGCTTTGAGTGCTCTATGTTGAGTCGACCAAAGGATCCACTTTCCTTAACAGATCTTGTCTTATTTTCTTCTTTGGTATCTCAATCATAGTGGTGTCCCCTTGACTTCTCAAGTTGTAACAATTATTTTTCTTCGGGGTCAGACCGTCACTCAGAGTATCTTTATCGGTGGTGATTTTCTGGGCTACAATATTGTACTGATACATGTTTACTACATGCCTAGTGCTTGGAGATTCATTAGGTTTAGAAAATTCTTCGTCTTCATCATTAGGCTCAGGTTTCTCATTAACCATGATTTTTTCCATCAATTGTGTATCCATATTACTCATTACATGGTTCCATTTTTGGCAAGTTTTTTTCCGAATGATGTTCACGGTGGAACGTGCAATATGAATTTGTAGTGATTTTCTCAAGGTTCAAAACCATGTTAGATCTCTACACAGATTTGGTTGGCTGGTTGCTGCTACTGCTGCTACTGGAAGCTACATTCTTATTTTACGAGTACCTAGGGGGCATGTTGCTCATGTATTCTTGCTTTTCCTTTGTTTAAGTTCATCCACTTTGGTAGTCAGGGACTTGACAATATGAGTAAGGTTCTCAGTATCACTTTCTTCCTTTTCCTTAGCCTTTCTCATAGAGGTCTGAGACCTCTTACCTGAGTCTTTGGAGTCCTTAGTGGGTTCATCAACTGTAATGAATCTGATAGCATGTAGGCATTTCTCTATGATAATAGCCTCTTCATAATTTCCTGTTAATGATTGTTTCACATCTCGCTTGACGAACTACGCAATATTGGTTAGCAGGGAAGAAGTGTAGTAATGGACAGTGATGGATTCATGAGGTTTGGTGTCATCCAAGAAATTGTTCAAAATATGGTTGAACCTCTGATTAAAATCTTTTACCTTTTATTTTTGATCCATCTTTAGACTACCCAAATCCTTTAGTAACATGGCAAGGGTCTTGTCTTCAACAAATTTCTCAAGAAAGATCCTTTTGAATATCCTCCAATTCTAGATGGAGTTTGGAGGAACATTTTGCTACCATATATCTTCTCTGCCATCTAAGGTACATGGAAATAATCTACATGAATTTCATGGTAACGTACCTTGAGTGTCTGCAGGTGTAGGTAGAAAGTGTCTAAGTGATCTTTTGTCATCACTGCCTTTTCAAGGTCATATTTTGTTAAGAGCTTCTTTGTGTGTCTTGGCATCTTGTGCAAGACACCTAGAAGTGTCAGTGGGCCATGAGTCATCCAATCTATATTTTTGTCTTCCATGCTATCTTCTTCACTATCCTCCTCTTCCTCTTCTGAATCTAGTGATTCCTCTTCTAAATCTCCTCCTCAATCATTTCCTTCCCCTACTCCTCCTCCGTCAGAACATGAACCTAAGAGTAAGAGGTTGTCTTCTTCTTCCTTTTGAAAGAGTGGGTGTTCCTCCTCTTTTTCCATGGCTTATGCCATCTCCTCAAGAGTGGCAAAGATCACTTCTTCAACAAATGTAGCTACTATGGAGGTAGTACTATGCTTCTTTCAAGAATATGGAAGAGTGTACACTCCCAAAATCAGTCCAACAACTTTTTCAAACTGATGGGTGATAGGACGGAGAGTCCATATTTGATGGTAAAGGATTTCACATCCAAGCTTGGGAGATGAGGAATTACCAACTTCAGAATTGTGGGTAGGGGAGGGGGAGTGGATTTTACTGCCTTGACCAAAAAATGGATGAGCGGGATCGGTGGGACAATAAACCATAAACTACTAGATCCCTCCTTCTAGCACCAGAAATGTTGATGGTGTTGGATCCACCAACATTTAGGGGATTTCCTCAATATGAGGTCCCAATTAGACCTCACACCATTTGGTGTAGGAGTCCCATCCAGTATGATGGCGCAGTTGCCATATACTTATGGATTTGCCTCAGGTCTAACATTCAACACATGAGAGTATTGAAATGATACCTTTGAAAGGAAAGGTGAGTGTTCCTGGTGAGTGTGTAGTGTAACTCTGTCTAGGTTCTGTTACTGAAAAAGGGGGAAAAGGTGAGCCTCTAAGTGAGAGGTAATAGTACCACCGAGGAATAGACACACGTGAACTAGGAAAGGTCTATCCAACATCTAGTGGAATAGTCCACAACGGATGTGACAGTTGTTAAAACCAAAGAACAGGGAAAGGTATAACTACCATCCAACAGAATAGTCCACAATGGATGTGACCGTCATTATAACCAATGAGCGGGGAAAGGTTTATCTAGTATCCTGTGAAGTAGTCTACAAGCATGAGACAACAATGATAACCATAACAACAGATTCCCAACAAGGTAAGCACTAAAACAACTAACATAGTTCAACTATCTAAGTACATTTGAAACAAACATGAAATAAAAATTCTCATAGAATAGTCCTACAAACATCCATAAGTCATGCATGGAAATGTGTTGGCCCAAGAAGGCTTCTGCATTAATAAAAAGTTCCAAGACACATATTTACATCATACATTACTAGCCCCAGTAGTGGGACATTGGAGACACTTCTTACTCCTCAAAGAATTGATTGAAACTCTCTATGATTTGCGGGAGGAGCCAAGGTGAAAAGTCCTTTGCTCATATAATGAGGGGATATATATAACCAAGCGGTGATGCTTAGCCCCTTCTGACTCTTTGACTACCCTCATGTCTGTTTAACTTCTTATGAATTTTCAATTGACATGAATCTTCATAATCTTGTGTGTCCATTGGACTTCCACTTTACATTACATTGGATTTGCAACATACATATGGCTCATAATAGCGTTGTGGCCTTTGAAAACTCATGACACAACTTGACATGGAACTACTAACATAGAATAGCTTGCTGAGGTGGCAATGTCAAGTTGTTGTTGCTGCTGAGTGATAGATGTGTTCTTGGATGTGCTTTATCCTCTCCTCTGCATGGATTGATGATTTGTGGTACTCAATTATCTTCAGCCTTGAGAGGTGGTTTCATGCATGCATTCCCTTCACTTGTTCTTGGAAAGCTTCTTTGTCCATCCAACTGTATGTGAGTCTTCAAACATGTTCTCTCCTTCTCCTTCTTCATTGTCTCACCATGATCTAACAATGTACCTATTCCTGCAATTCACTCATGACGGGATGATATCAAATCTAAAACCTCCTAGTCTAAGTTGAAGTATTTTTATCCATGGACTGGGCCCAAGACAGGTGAGAAATTGGAAAACACGGCCTAGTAACTACGCATTATGCAGTTCTAGATGACACGCTAGGAGATTGGTCACTAATACTACATAGAGTGCATCTCAGGCTTCACTAAGGAACTCCAGAGCACACTCCTTACTACTAGTGAAAGTTGCGTAGAGGCCACTGGGAGGCAAGATTGCATAGTTGAGACAACCAGTGATTGATGTAGTATGGGACTCTGGGAGGTAGTTCTGCGCAATTTTTAGAGGCAAGGCAAGACTAGGTAGTAGAGGGGCTTGAGAGGATAGATTTGCGCAGCTCTTGGGATCAGTGAATCCTGGCTGAGGGGGGACACTTAGGACACACTTCTATGTAGTTTTGGGAGGAAAGGAAGGCTTTATATTCTAAGGATTATGGGGTTCCATTAGGAATGGAAGAAGCTTGATGATTGATCTTGCAAAATGCGCAGTTCAGGTCAGGCTGGGAGAAGCTATTGCACAATTTTGGGGATGGAGGCAGATTGCTCAGCTTTGGAATTGCGTAGTGCAATTGCCCTGGGGGCAGTGACTATGAACTATGCAGCTCCAGGAAGAAGGGTTACATCACTAAGGGCTGAGACTGTGTAGTGCACATTTCAGTCGGGGTATGGTGAAGATGAGTTGCCCAGTCGGAAGAATTTCAGAGAAATGACTAAGTGCGAGAGAGAGGTGAAGTTGTGAGGAACTTACACTTTTGATCACACACTTAGAATACTTCGACGACATGACAACATATACCATTGAAACAACAAGACAAGGCATTACCCTCCATGAGACTGTCCTAGAACAAAAAGTGACAAGTGCGACACTTGAGATGAACTCAAGATGACCGTGACAACACTTGTGCGACAATGCTTAAAAATTTGTGTGTGAGTGTGACAAATGTTTACATAGCTAGGACAACTCAAATACACAAGGAACAACATTTGAAATCACCAGAAAAGGACCGCAAGCAAGGTAAAACAATAAAACATGAAAAACATGACTGTTGACCAAACATGCAAAAGGGGTGAAAAGATTCTAAGAGAGCTCATGGAATGAGCATAATTGTTTGCAACCATAAAGGGGTAGACTAAGGAAGGCTAAAAATTTAAGTGCATGCCAAAATTTCAGAGGGTATTGTAACTGCTACAACATATTTATATGTATATATGTATGTATGTATGTTTCTGTTGACAGGGTTGTTAGGAATCATTGTTTTGGAAGAATGATTTCTTATGCAGGTGAATGACATGAAGTGATTCCTGTGTCATGAGGAATAAAGTGGGAAGATTAGCCTGATAGATCTCTAAGGTCAGTATCATGTGGATATGAATTGCTATTATGTGATTATACTATGACTATGTTTATGATATGGACATGCTAATGCTAAGAGATACATCAATAGAATGAAAAAATCATGATCCATGACATGTTAGGATAAACATGGATGGTGGAGAGACACTAGAAGCAAGGTTGCTTGGTAGAGACAGTGTGGTCTTGGATGTGCAGTGCTATTGTTTTGTATATGCTTTGCATATTTTATATTCAATGATTCTACCTATTGTGTTGTGCACATATTGCATATGCAGTTCTAGGTATAAATGGTTCTATGTACATGTTGGATATGCGGTGTTGTGTACATGATGGATATGCAGTGTGGTGTGCATATGGTGTTGTGTGCATGTTGGATATGTAGTGTTGTGTAAATATGATGTTATGTACATGTTAGGTATGAAGTGATATGTACATATGTTTTTGATTGCATGTTGTACAAGTGGTACTATGTACATATGGTGTCATGTGCATGATTGTACATGTGGTGCAATGTGCATGTGGTGTTGTGTGCATGTTGTACATGTGGTGCTGGGTGCAGAGGGTGTTTTGTACATGTTGTGCATGTGATGTTGTGTACATGTGGTGCTGGGTGCAGAGGGTGTTTTGTACATGTTGTGAATGTGATGTTGTGTACATGTGGTGTCATGTAAATGTGGTTTCATGTACATGTGGTGTCATGTACATGTCGTGCATGTAGTATCGTGTACATGTTGTGTATGTGGTGCCATGTACATGTGATTTTGTGCACTTGTTTTGTAGGCGGTGTTGTGTACAAGTGGTAATGTGCACATGTTGTACATATGGTACTGGTGTACATGTGGTATTGTGTACGTGTCGTACATGTTGTGTTGCAGGCATGTGGTACTATGTATGTGCATTATGTAGTCATGGTATCATGACATATGTATTCATTGTGTTGTACTATGTGTACGTATTTGTATTGTGCTGTACATCGGGTGTAGGTGTATGTATTGTGTCGTGGTGTACATGAGATGTAGGAGTATGTATTGTGTTGTGTTTTACACTAGGTGTAGGTGTATGTGTGGTATGTTAGGTGTAGTTGCATGTATTTCATGGTGTTGTATGTTGTGTGTGGTTGTATGTGTGTGATGCACACTATGTGTATGTGCACATGGTTGAGGAGAAGGCACTGGGTAGTTTTTGGGTGTAACAACCAATCTGTTGTGCGTACGGAATAAAGACAAAGGTAGAAGATAAGGATTGATTAAAGGATAAGTATCATATTTTATTTTAGTTTTATTATGCATGTGATTTATCATATCGTCTATGATGATTACATGTGATATATGATTATGATTTATGATGGTTACATGTGCTTTATGATTTTGAACTATGATGGTTGTATTTTTAGCTAACCTAATGTGATATGTTTATACATGATGATTTGGTCAAAGATGCTTGTTTGACTTGTTGTGATAGGAAGCAAACAAAATTGCAATTGTACCTTGTTGATGGGCTACCAATGAGGTATGGTTTGAAGTTATTTCAATTTATTTTGAATCTATTGGAAATGTTAAACACACATGGGGAGCGAGAACAAATAGGAAAGATAAATCATGCAGTACAATTTTATTAACAATTTGATATACATTTATAGTACATGTGGTGACCGTTGGGATTCACATCCCAAGGTCTCTTGGACTGCTTTGTTCATTCGGCTTCCACACTAACCCATTTAGGATTATGTGTCCAACATTCCCCCCCTTAATCCGAAGGGTTATGTATGAGTCCAAGAAAAGAGCTGTAATACAAAATGTGCAAAAATGCATGGTAGCAC
>APFE030035987.1:235751-269408 GCA_000404065.3 Pinus taeda
CAAACCATTAGTTATCTGAACTGTTTTTTTCTTTGTTCTATTACAGTTTGGTCACTCAACTATACTCCAGCTTCTTCATGTTTCTTTGAAAGTTTCCAAGATTAGGAGCAACGTCCTTACATTGACCTCTCCCCCTATTCTTCTCCTGATAGGTTCTTATAACCCTATACCATTTCAGTTTGGTATTCTAGGCAGACTTACACAACTATCCATAGATTTCTTTCCTTATGACTATAAACATATTAATTCTAGATTCCTCCCATGGGTCTTATGAGGATCGTGAATGTCCTTTACCTATTTTGTTTCTTTCGGTGCATCCTCATTATGCTGTTGCGGTTATACGTTCTCCAAGGAAAGAAACTACATTTGAGTTTTGTCATAAGTGTTTAACAATTTGTACAACAATGGTCAACTTAATGGGTTTTGTAACCCCATCTCAATATTATCTTTTTAGGGTGTAGTGGACAAATTGTAGCTGTAATATTTTATGTTTTCTTTCCATGCATAAGGGTTTACTGATATATGAATTTTTCTAGTGTAATTGTTACTTGTTCTTAGTTATATATATATATATATATATAATATATAATAATATATATATTATATATATTCTGTTACAGAACATGTTTTTTTGCTATGCGTTAGCTTTTCAATCTTATCTACTGACCACATATCTATATAATTATCTTTTATTATATCTCTTCCTGTTGTATATAACTATACGTGAAATCTTATTATATATTCGTAACTATTCCCATTTAAATTTACAGGCTATTATGTATATTTTGAATAATAAAGGTTCTTGAACCACACCCCCCTTATTTTCACCTTTCACTCGGGTTATAATTGTGCATCTTTTACATCACAAGATTTCACACAATCAACGCAAATATGCAATTTAACTTTCCAGGAAATATCAACAATGCATTTAAAGAAAAGTTAGAACTTCACGTTTCTTATATCTTTCTAGGAAAATAATAACCGTGCCATTCTTAAGAAGAAGTATATCTTCTTGTTTCTTCTAATTTATTACTAGAACAAAATGTTCCTACACATGGTTATTTACTCTCATTTCAACAGAAATATATCCCTACAAATTTACTTACTTGAGTTTCAATGGGCTAGAAATTTCACTGGGAGATGCCACACCTCCCAACCTTTGGGATTGCCAATTACGTCAAATCCCCCCTCCCCCGAGCCTTTTCACTACCAGAAAATAACTTAGACAATATTTTTTTCCTTTTTCTAATTAGTATCCATGGAAATCAAGACCACCCGTTCCAACGTGGAACTTACAACCTTAACTAGGCTTAGGGCTTCCACTAGTTCACAGTCCAACTCAAGAACACCCTATAGGAAGTGTCCTGCCATACCTTTTTCTTTCTTCTCTCAAATGCCTCCAACATTATCCTCCTCTACCTTCCCCTAATCATTTGCCATTGAGATATTTTATCTCTATCTCTAGGGTGAGAGACAAACATGTAACTGTCTATAACTATTTGGCATTTGAAAACTGCATCCAGGGTCTTTTCCCATGAAATTTACCAAAACTAGTTTTTTATTTTTTATTATTTAATAAAACCAACATAAACTTAAAATATCTTTTAGCACTTAAGGCTTACTTAGTTCCTCAGTTCATAAGTTACACAAGTTAATGCTGTAAATGTAAAAAGGAAAAAAATAATATTCACACCGACTAGGGGTGTTACATATTCCCCGCATTGGGTGAAACACGGTCCCTAATGTTTCTCATTGCCTTTGAAACAAGTCCAGATTTGCCTCTCACATAAATCTCTCCTCCTCCCATGTGGTCTCTTTCAAGCTAAATTGCTTCCATTGCAATTTAACCTGGGTGATAGCTCACCTCGTAACATTGTTTCTCTCTGATCGAGGATGAGTAGAGGCTCTACTAGAAAATCTCCATATGCTTCTACATGATAACACAACCATAATACTATCACCAATTCACATGGATTTTTACTGTAAAAGTAAAAAGACGCATTTATTTAGAAATTTAAATTTTTTCATTAAAACTTACCTGTACCTCCTACTAGTTAATAATGTGTCTAAGGCCATAAACATATTTATTTAAAAATGAAACATGAAACATATTATGTACTCGAATTGTAAAAAATCCTGTAGATTCACAAGCTCATGCAATTTCCTAAAGAACTGGACAAGAATCTACTTCTACTTTTAACCAACAGAAGCCAATAGATGAATGAAAACAATAAGAACAAGAAGAAGACAAATCAAACTGCTCAAGACCTCACTATCTCTATAGCATATATCAGAAATATGAGTGAAGATACAAAGCTTGTTCTCACTAGAACAATTCTGCACAAGTATGCTTAACTCCCTAAGCTCACAAGAAATCTCTTGGCCAACACTTAGCCAATTTTGTAGCTCTCGAAGCCCCTATTTCCTTGCACAATTCCTATGGCTAAATAGCCCATATTAATGGGAACCCAGTGCATCCAAAATTTCACAATCCAAACTAGGTCCAGTTGCTCATTGCATGCATGATCTATACAACTCAGTAAAACATACAACTAATATTACATTGTTCTTGCACTCGAGTCTCAACTGGGTCTTTCTCTGAATTGACATGCATGAGTTTCTTGTGAGGAAATCTTTAGTTAACTGGAGTAGCACTAGTGGATGCATTAGTGCACCAACTAATAGTTAACTCTCTATTAGTTCCTCAAACAATTTGGAACTAATTTAACTGAACTTAACTAAGTAAACTGAGTGATCTAATTTCCAACTCAATTTAAACTCGCACTGGACCCCTAAAACTTAGGGAGAACATATACATGACTACATAATTACTTCCAACTCGAAATTCCTAAGCTAATTAAGTTAATTAAACTTAATTAACTATTTACAAGTTGCTATGAGAATAGAATTAGATTTTAATTCTCAATTTAATTCAAGGACAAATTAAAATGGAATTTCTTGTTGCCATTTCTCAACCTTCCCTCTCAACAAGAAAGGGATTATCAACTACCCTGATCCTATCTCTGTGAAAATCGAATTTACATCTTGAAAATGCCTTTGTCAAAATGTCAGCATCTTGATCCTTTGTGGGAATTTACTCTAACAACATAATCCACCTCAATAAACAATCTCTAAGATGATGATATCGGATATCAATATGCTTGGACCGATCATGAAAAATTAGATTTTCATAGAGTTTGATAGAACTCTGATTATCGTAATAGATCACACTTGGATCCATTTGTTGACCAAAAGAACTAACCAAGATCTTCCTCATCTAGATGGCCTCACATGTTGCATGTTTCCTAACTCGCAGTCATGTCCTCTTCCTCTGCCAAACTAAGTGCAACCGATCTCGGTTTCTTGCTGTAACGAGAAACTATCGTTGGCCCAATGCTGGAGATCCCTCCTAATGTGCCCTTCCTTTCGGGTGGACTCCCTGCCTAATATTCACTGGTGAAGCCTTGAAGCTTCACCCCCTCTATCCATCTGTACCATAATCCATATTGAGAACTACCCTAGAGGTATCTCAACACATGCTTTGTCGCCTTCTAATACCGCTTGGTAGGCCTAACCATCACCTGACTAAGTTGTTTAAATACATGGCACATATCCAGTAGTATATTCACAAAGTACATGATTGAACCCACAAGCTACCTTTAAATAGTATATTCCACTACTTCCCCTGATGTAGCATCCTCCTTCCTCCAATTACCTACTAGAGGAGTCTCCATGGGTTTGCTGCTCTCCATGTGGAATCTCCTGAGTATATCGTTGGCATACTTTCCCTGAGACATAAACAAATCTCCATCTACCTGCCATACCTCCATGCCAAGAAAGTAATGCATGAGCCTCATGTCCTTTATCTCAAACTCTATATTTGATCAGTTGATCATCACCTGTCAGTATGAGATCATCAACATAAATTACAATGATAAACAACTTACCTTCCACCACAATGTGGTACAGGTTTGCATCCGCTTCACTCTTTGTGAAGCCCAACCCGGTGAAGTAGCTATACATCCTAGTGTACGAAGCACAAGGTGCTTTCTTCAGGCCATACAATGGTCTCTTGAGCTAGCACACATGCGACTCATGGTCAAAGGTTTCAAAACCTTCGGGTTTTTTGTATGTACACCTCTTCCTCAATCATTCCATTAAGGAAGGTTGTCTTCACATCCATTTGATGTACCTTCCAACCCATCTGTGTTGATAGTGCCAATATAGATCTAATTGATGAGTACCTTGCAACAGGAGAAAAGGTCTCATCATAGTCAATCCCCTCTACTTGTGAAAATCCATGGGCGCCAAATCTAGACTTATGCTTCTCCACACTACCATCTACAACTTCCTTTACCTTGTAAAGCCAATGGGACCTCACCACTGAGTTGTCCTCTGGTCTCGGGACCACATCCCAAACACTATTATGAACTATGGAGTCACACTCCTCCACCATGGCATCAACCAAAATTGGCTACTACACTACTTCCTTAAAGGAAGATGGCTCTGTCACAATACATTTTCCCATAAGATCCATGTATCTAGTGTACCTCTTAGGTGACCTCCTCTGCCTGCGCTGAGAAGTGGGTGCTCCCACATTCTCCCATGCATCATCCAACAATCATCCAGCCTCTCTAGTGCACTTTCTTCCCTCTCTCGAAGACTCTACCTAAGTGGATGTCTCCACTCCTAAATCCTATGCATGTGGTTGATCCACATCAATGTGAGGCTCCTTAACTTTAGGAGCTGAAAGATCCTCATCCACATATAGCTCAAGCTCCCTCTCAAGGGAAACTCATATGGCCTTCTCCTCATCAAATCTGACATCCCTGTGAACCAATGTCATCCAGTTGGTGGTTACGTACACCCGATAGTTGTGAGGTGTATTAGTGTACCCCACAAATACCCCCAACTCCGTTGTCAGATCAAGCTTCTTCTGTGCATATTTGGTCACATGAAAATATACCAATGACCCAAAAATCCTGAAGTGACCAACATTTGGTCTCTTACCGGAATAAGCCTCCTCTGATGTCTTCATCTCAAGTATCTGATGTGGGCTATGATTTTGAACATAAACTCTTGTGCTGCATACCTCAACCCATAAGTGATGTGGTAAGCCCTGATCATGCAACAATGTCATCAATGCCCCTACTATGCTTATGTTCTTCATCTCGGCTACCCCATTCTACTAAGGGTTATGTGGTGCCTTCAACTCCCATTTAATCCCTTCCGCTACATAAGAGTTCTTAAACCCATTTGAAACATACTCACCACTGTTAGCACTCCGTAGAGCTTTAACCTTCTTGCCTGACTCTTTCTCCACCAATGCTTTAAACTCACAAAAAATTGTGAAAGTTTGATCCTTTTTCTGCATTAAAACTATCCAACATTTATGAGAATAGTAATCAACAAAGGTAACATAATACATGTGTTTGGTCATGGATTCTGTCGAGAATGGTCCAAACACATCTAAATGAACTCTCTCTCTAGAATAGCCCATACTCGACTATCTCTATTGTGAAAGGAATACTTGGTGTATTTTCCCAAAGTACACCCCTTGCATGTATCAACTTGCTCCAGCATACCTTTGGGAAGACTGGTAGAGATCTGCTAGAATACCTTTAAATATCCATGATGCAAGTGACCCAATCGCCTATGCCACAACTTTCCAACATCTCAGGTTTGCACCCTTATGCTTTTGTGCTCAAATAAACACACTCCTTTACCTCCAACTTATAGATATTCTTCACTTGAATCCCTATTTTCTTTACTTGACCCGTGGCTATGTGCCGAAGGGACACGTTCCCTTTCAAGAAGATCACATCATAGCCTCTATCCTCAAGCATGGAAATGGATACCAAGCTCTTCTTCAACCTGAGAACATACATAAAATTCTTCAAGGTGAGTGGAGCCCCATGCTACCTTTGAAAAGTAATCATGCCCAACCCAGTAACACTATACTTCTCCTCGTCACCCATCTCAATATGCATATGGAGATCTTTCTCCTCCAAGTCATTGAATAACTCTTTGTCGTTGGTCATGTGGAATGAAGATCCACTATCTAAGTACCATACACTTCCCATTATTGATGACACAATGCATGTAATGAGGGAAAAGACCAATTCGAATTGAGAGGCCAAAGCCTCACCTGACGCTCCTCCTAAGGACTTCTTCTTGGACTGCTTGAGTGGACAATTTGTAGCAAAATGGCCCAGATCATGACAATGAAAGCATTTAACTTTCATCATGTATTTCGTTTTACCTCCATGATAAGAATTTGATTTGGAATGAGAAGCTTTCCCTTTCCCCTTCTCTACCTTAATCACTAGGGCACAGTTCTCTTCATCATCAGTCTTTGATGAAGAGCTATCCGTAGTGTTCCTCCTGATCTCCTCCTACATCAAATCCGACCATAATCGTTCCCAATCTGGCAGCTTCTCCTGACCATTGATGAAGTCTTGATAACTATGCTAACTCTTTGGAAGTCCTAGAAGAGAAAGACTCACCATATCATCCTTGGCAACTGTAATTCCAATACTTCCAAGTTCATCACGACATTGAGTGAACTTGGTCAAGTATTTTGGAATAGCCTCGCCTTTCTCCATTTTGATTTTTTGAAGTTTGTTGTTCAGTACCAATTTCCTTTGATCACTACTATTCTGATACAAGTCCTTCAATGCTTTCCATATAGTATATGAAGTCCTTTCCATGGAGACTCAAGACAATGTGGTCTTGAACTCCCTCAAGGATTATCTACCTTGCCTTCACCACACAGTTCTTCCGTTGAGCCAAATTCTGTGTATCCGATGATGTCGGCTTAGGAATTTTTTGATCAATGAATTCCTTCAAGCCATTATCCTCTAGCATAGCCTCCATTCTGTCCCTCTAGGATATAAAATTTGAGTTACCTTCCAAGGCATACTCGAGCTGCAAACTGTCAAATGCCATATGTCGATCCTGAAGTATGTATTACAAATTCAAATTTCACCTGTAACCCAAAACTCAAAACTTTGAAATCTCCTATAGTATATTGTTCTCTACTTTGATACCATGTAGAAAATCCTATAGCTTCACAAGCTCATGCAATTTACTAAAGCACAGGACAAGAATCTACTTCTACTTTCAACCAGCGGAAGCCAATAGATTGATGAAAACAATAAGAACAAGAAGAAGACAAATCAATGGAACATAGCACAAGATGTATTTGGGGAAAACCACTACTCAAAACCCCAATATATGTATTGCATATATCGGAAATATGAGTGAATATACAAATCTTGTTCTGACTAGAACAATTCTACACAAGTATGCTCAAATCTCTTAGCTCACAAACAATCTCTTGGCAAAATCTTAGCCAATTCGATAGCTCTCCAAGCCCCTGTTTCCTTGCACAATTCCTATGGCTGAATAGCCCATATTAATGGGAATCCAATATATCCAAAATTGCGTAGTCCAAACTAGGTCCAGTTCCTGATTGCATGCATGATCTATACAACTTAGTAAATCATACAAATGATAGTACATTATCTATGCACTTTAGTCTCAACTAGGTCTTTCTCTGAATCGACATTCATGAGTTTCTCATGAGGAAATATTTAGTTAACTGGAGTAACACTAGTGGATGCATTAGTGCACCAATTGGATGTTAACTCTCTATTAGTTCCTCAAACAATTTGGAACTAATTTAACGGAACTTCACTCAATGAACTGAGTGATGTAATTTCCAACTCAATTTAAACTCACACTGGACCGCTAAAACATAGGGAGAACATATACATGACTAGAGAAATACTTCCAACTCAAAATTCCTAAGCTAATTAAGTTAATTAAACTTAATTAACTATTTACAAGTTGCTATTAGAATAGAATTCAATTTTAATTCTCAGTTTAATTCAAGGAAAAATTAAACTAGAATTTCTTGTTGCCATTTCTCAACACGAATATGACTAGGTAGTGTAAGATGATATGCCATAGATCCTATTCTTTTCAAAACTTGGAATGGGCCACAATAATGGGGAGCTAGATTTGCGTAACCACCCCACCTCAAGGTGCTCCTTTTAGGTTTTACCCTCACGTAAACATGGTCGCTAACCCGAAATTCCCTATAAGTTCTTTTCTTGTCTGCATAAGGTTTATGTCTATCTTGGGCAAGTTTTAAGTTCTGGCAAACTTTCCTTATGATCTTCTCCATTTTGGCTAACATATCCTGTCTTAGAAATAACTTGGCCTTAGGATTACTCCAGTTAGTAGGTTTTCTGCATCTTCTCCCATATAGTACTTCATAAGGGCTCATTTTTAATGAGTCATGATAACTATTATTATAGGAAAATTCAACTAGGTGGAGGTATTCCTCCCACTTGGTTGGTTGTTGCATAACATACATTATTAGCATGTATTCAAGGACTTGATTCACTCATTCAGTCTACCCATCCGTCTGTGGATGATAATTGAACTTGGGTACCCAATCCCTCAAAGAGAGAGTTCCATAAAGCACAAGTAAATTTTACATATATCTTAGAGATAACTACTTTAGGTATGCCATGTAATCGGAATATTTCCCTCATAAAATTATCGGCAATTTGGACCGTCTTATATGTGGATTATACTAGAATGAAATGGGTCATTTTGCTAATTTTATCAATTACTAACATCACTAAGTAATTTTTCCTTTTTGATTTTGGTAAGCCTATTATGAAGTCTAATGCAATAACTTTCCATTTCCATTCCAAAATGGGCATGGGATGAATTAATCCTGCAGGATACTGGTGCTCAACCTTGACTTGATGGCACTCCAGACATTTAGCCAAATAGTCTGTAATATCCCTTCTCATGCCAAGCTAGAAATAAAATTTCTTAATCACTAAAAATAATTTTTGATACCCACGATGTGCTACATAAGGGCTTCTATGGAACTTGTCCGAAATCAAATGTTTAATAGCTAGCTAGTTCGTGATATACACTCTTTCCTCAAAATTTAATAAAAATTCTTTATTGATACCATACTCGGTTGGTTTTCCATATTTGTTCATTTTTTGAGTCTACTTCCATAGGAATCCATATTCAAGGTCCCTTGAGGTGACTTCTTTTATCTGATTAGAAAAATTATTAGGAAACCTTATACACACAAAGCAACCTCCTACTTAATGCATTCTCTACACGATTAGCTTTCCCTTTTAAATGCATAATCTTGAATTCAGAATTGCTAAAAAACGTGTTCCATCCGGCTTGACACACATTAATATTACGTTGCTTAAAGGAGATTGTTATACTACTATGGTTAGTCATTAAAATAAACTTCTTACGTGAGAGGTTGTGTGGCCAAACCTTCAAAGCACGTATCACCGCTATTAACTCCAAGTCATGTGTGGAGTATATTTTTTCATGTTCCTTCAGCTTTCACTATTCATAGGTTATTATTTTTCCCTTTTGCATCAATACCCCTCCAACTCCTTCTTTGAATGCATCTTTTCAAACTAAAAACTCTTTATCGGGGTCTAAATTTTTTAGCACCGAGGCTGTGGTTAATAAATGCTTGATTTTCTCAAATTTGTGTTGGAATTTTGTCGGCCATTTGAATGCCCTTCCCTTTTTTTGTAAGGAGGTGATAGGATAAGCAATTTTAGAAAATCCCCCCTATAAATTGATGGTAATAACCAGTTAATCCCATGAAGGATTGAATGTCTGCAACATTTTTATGCCATTCAATGATGGTCCTAATATTCTCAGGATCTACAACTTTTACTTTAGAAGAAATTATATATCCCAGATATTAGATTTGGCCTTTGTAAAAATTGCATTTACAAAATTATGCATATGGATGATGGTCCCATAAGGTTTATAATACCAGTCGCAGATGTTCCTTATGCTCCTTGAAATTTATGGAATAAATATCATCAATGAAGATGACGACAACTTTATCCAAGTAGAGATGAAAAATACCATTCTTTAAGCTCATGAATGTAGAAGGGGAATTAGTAAGGCTGAAAGACAAGACTACAAACTCATAATGAATGTACCAGGTTCTAAAGCTCATCTTATAAATATTCTCCTCTTTCAGTCTTATCTGGTGATATCTTGGTCGTAGATCAATCTTATAGAAGATGGTGGAACCCTTAACTTGATCAAATAGATCGTCAATTCTTGGCAAAATATATTTATTTTGATGGTTAATTCATTTAGTTGCATGTAATCAATATATAATCGTAAAGTGTTTTCTTTTTTTCTTACAAATAGTACAGGGGCTCCCCAAGGTGACACACATGGGAAAATATATCACTTATCACCTAACTCTTGCAATTTCATCTTGAGTTCAATTAGTTCAGGAATGCTCATATGGTAGGGATATTTTGACACAAAAGTTGCACCTGGAACTAATTCTATAGTGAACCAATGTTCCACTGAGGGGGGTGTTTTCACTTACAGAAAAGCCTAGTGGCGGGAAAAACTCTAAGGTAACCTCAAACCGCTTAGAGTTTGAAAGCTGGCCCTTCAACCTGGAGAGGGCTCTCTCTCTAAAACTAAACTGCCCAAGGTAACAATGGTAGAAGGTTTGCAATAAGTCTTATGGTCATATTTATTTAAGAAAAATTGAGGTTGGTTGGACTATAGGAAAATTTCACCATTGGGCATGGAGTCTGACCCAATCAACTTTATATGATCACATGTTTAGTGAGAAAACATCACAAAAGAGAGATAGTAACGATTCCTTTGAAATTTTTTAGGAAAGTTGAAGGATAGTGAAGGAAATATGTGATATATATGTGAAAATTAAGTATTTAAATGTGTAAAACATAAAGAGAATGGAGAAAAACAATATGAATTCCAATTTCAAACCACTGAGCATTTAGATATTGAACAAAATATTAAACCAAGAGACATATAGGGAGTTATGACACATGAATTTCTACAAAACTGCTCACATAGACTGCTTTATTATAACATGATCACAGACTACATAAAAAGGCTATCTTTCAAAAGTTCCAACCCTCTTTCCTTCTTTACAATTTTTTTTAATAGAAAATACAAAAATAAAATAGGTTTCTATCTTATCCTTAATTATTATAATATAATATAAAATAATAGTATATATCTTTTAAGTACATGCATGTAAAATATATTTAACCCCTATATGTTTCTAATAAAAAATGACTTCTTGTAAATAGGGCTAAAAACAGGGACTAAAAGATGCATTGTTGTTCTGCCTCCTTTGTTGGGAATCACGAACTGCCATTCCTTAAAGAATGAAGTTATTTTGCATATCTTCTACTTCCTCGAGTATGTTTCCTACAATCACTGATAATCGTGCTATCATCCTTTAGTAGCCGGAGACTGATAATTATGCTGATGGGCTGACTATCAATGTTTTCCTCCATATTTTTCGTCAAAATACATTGACAATGAAACTGGCAGCACTCCTCTGCCTTTTCATGTGCTAAAATGCTAACAGACGCTTTGTCGACTAAAGAACAAAATTCCATTTGAACAGTAAGGGGTCAAAAACTCAAAAGACAAAAAAATGTTTTTAGCTAAGGCTACTAGCTTCTTTGAACAAAACATCAACATTAGCCATCATGCATCTTTTACTTTCTCTAGTCTCCATGGGATTTCCCTTCTTTGTGACCTTTTTTTTCTTTTATTTTTTTGAACCAACAACTCTCTCCTTGTTTATAATTAGAGCTCTTAGTGGGATATCATCCACATTTATGACTTCTTTAGCAAGCTATGGGTTCTATTCTAGCTTCATATTCAATCTGAGTTTTTTCTAGGTCCTAGTGTGAAGCTTTCCCCTCTTTAAACATCTCAAATAACGTAGGCTCTTTGTCAATTGACGATATTTCATTTTGGGGGTCATTCATATGTCCCTTGGTTTTCTCTAGCAACTGGATTTTTGTAGGTAGAATTTTAGTATATGGGCTTTCAGTAGGAGGAGGGGTTTGTTGTGCCTTCCTAATCCTATCACTCCTTTTAGTGTAAAATTCAGGTAATTGAGGAACAAAAGTAGAGGTATTCTCTACCCTTTTTAACTTCTTGTTTGTACAACATAAGATTTTTGAGACGAGGTTCCTATTTCAGGGTGTTTGAATTGTTGGGATTCCTTCTTAATGCCCTTTTTCCTACCTCTTTTAGATTTAGTAAGTTGGGGTTGAAACCCTACCCAAAATATAAATTGGTCCCATGTTCTCCTGACCTTCCTTAGTTGATTTTCAATTAATAATTTTATGAAATCGTTATGATAAATAAAATGTGAAGATGGGTATGTCGTGGCTTAAACCTAATTTTCCATATATTTTAAACTTTCTAACAAAAAATAAGATGCATTGGTTCTTATCTGACCTCCCAAATGAGCTAGAAAATGAAAATGGTAGAGGTTGACACAGTTGTAGTGCCCATCACAAGTGAAATAGGACTGATTAATACATAGTAAAACATGACATTCATCTTTTAATCATGACTTCTACACCCCTTCCCTCTAGTTCCTTTCTTTAAATGTGTCCTTTAAAAAGAACAACACATCAATTCCATATAAGATGTGGCTTCTAAAAGCTATCTCTCCATCTGTGGGTAGACCTGTAGCCTCAAAGATTAATTTCTATGTTACCTAGAAAGAAATTCCTCCAACCTCTACTTGTTGTCCATCAAAGCCACGGGAAAATGCTTGGGCCACTTCATCATGAAAATCGGTGTGGCACTTGAAGAATTCTCCCCATCTGGCCTATCGAAATTGTTGTTAGATCTCCGGGTAGATCTCAAGAAGATCAAGCCCTTTTGGCTCCCTCTTGTTCAACTTTCCACTTTTCCCCATTGCTCTTTGTAGCCTAACAAACACACAGAAACAGAATATCAGGATTCAATCCTTGATGTCCGATGAGTAACTCACCAAAACGAGCGTTTTTAGCAATAGAGGATAATAATGATCACAACTGAAATGGGTAATTTTATATATGGGGTAATTATTAAAGAACATGTCTTGTTGTGTACTATGATAGTTGACTGACAATAGATATAAAATATTTAACCCTTCGATCATTAAAATTAACACCACATACCTCTTTGGTGGCGAAAACGACCCTTTCAGCATGTGATCTCTCCTTTTGAATCAAACAGAGCGTGTTCAAGCAATGATTACCTTTTTACTGACATGGAACATGTAAGCATAATTCAAAACAAAGATTTGAATTTTATCACTTTTTTGTTTATAGCCTGGTTACCTACAAAACCTCTTTTCTCTGCAATCCCAAACACCCGATAATGCTGACATTCCTGTTCTCAGCGTATTGTTTTAAACTTTTTCAAAATTACAGTAATGTTGATAGTCCATCATCAACATTTTTCGTTGTTTATTACAAAATTTTCACTGACATTAGGGTAGTTTTCAGGTGTAAAATAGGCCTCCTAAGGAAATTATAAAATAATAGGTGAAATAATAAAATAAGATTATATTACATCATCAAATTTTAGAGGGAAAAAGAAAAAACTATTTTTTTCAACTCGTATTTTCAACTTATATCGCTATGGATTTACTCAAATTTCAAGCGACAACACTCATTGGATGCATTATTTGATTCCTCATCCAAGGAGTATCCATGTTGCATACTTTCGATGGACCCTGCTACACGAAAAATGAGAAATACATGAAAAAGATGATTGCCAGCACATTTTTCATGTTTTTCTCACTTTTCATGTATGCAACATGGGTACTCCTTGGATGAGGAATTAAATTTTGCATCCAATGAGTACTCCCGCTCGAAATTTGGCTAAACGCTTAGGGAGATAAGTTGAAAATATGAGTTGAAAAAGTAGTTTTATTATTTTCTTATTTTTTAATATTTTTACTTTTTTTACTCCAAAAATGGTGAATCATCCCCATGGTTGACATCATCATCTTGAATCCTATTAGTTGTTATAAAGTTTATTTTGGTTGTAGATTTTTCTTAGGAGGCCCATTTTAGACCTCAAAATTCCCCTAATGTACTGCAATTGTGAGTATTTAAAAAATTTCAAACGTAATCAAATGTGATAATAGGGGGAAGTCCTAGAATTTACTCAAGGAATACATCAATAAAGTATTTGATAACTTGTATGTTTTCCATGGTAACTGTTTTCCTTTTAGCATTAGAATACCAACCTCCACGACATAAACTTGGCAACCTTTCCTAAGGCATTTGCCTAACTGGGTGTTTGTAATGGGTCACAACTTAATTGGTCTCCCAATTCCTTGAAGATCATGCCTTATTCCCTCTACATTCAGGAAACTGATAGTCTTTTTCTTGTAGTTTACCAAGGACCAATGTCCCTCTAACCAATGCATACCAATTAAAACATCATAAGATCTTAAAGGAAACACATTTAAATTCACTTTAATCTGTTGTCAAGTTATTTCGATAGGACAATTTTCAACTTTAACAGTTACTCTTCTTTTAGTCCTAGTATCTTACTGCATAAACCAGGGGTCTTTAAATTTTCTGGTAGGTAAACGACATAATTCCACTACTTTTGGGCTAATATAACTTAAGCTAGCCCCTGGATCTATCAAAATTGAAACAACATGGTTAGTTATCTTACCTTCTAATTCTATCATTCTAGGTTGATACTTCGCCTAGTGATACCCTAAGGCTGCATTAATCCTTGGTATAATTCTTGCTACCTCCCCCACTTTAGAAGCCTCTTGGACACTAGCAGTCTGCTCTATTCTAGCTCGGTGAGGAAAATTTTTATAATAGTGGAGTTCCCACAACCCCAACACTGTAAAGGAGGTTTCTAAGATTGGTTAGGTTTTAGTCTTCTTGAAGCTCATGCTTGCTTAGCTTCAGTTTACGATCTCACCTTTTATTGATTCCTACAAGGATATCTATTTTGCTTACCTTAAGTGCATAGAATGAATATCTATCTATTATCTATTATATATATATATATATATTATATATATATATATATATATATATATATATATATTATATATATATATTATATATCTATAGGTCGTTACAAACATCTTCTTTTTTGTTACACTTTAGCTTTTGATCTTCTCCTACACAAATATCTATATAATTATTTTTTATTGTATCTCTTCCCGTTGTATATAATTGTACATGAAATATTATTATGCATTCATTCCTATTAGTGATTTATTTTTATGAGTTCTAGATTAATACTCATTTCCAGTATGAATGGATTACGGGGAGTTCCACACAGGACCCCAGGTTGCTGGTTAATTCAACTCGAACCATGGACTGAAATGGTACCCATGCAACTCATTTTCCTCGTAAGAACAATTTCAACTATTCCCATTTCAATTTACATGCTATTATGTATATTTTGCAGAATAAATTTTCATGAGCATGCCCCACCACCGCTGGAAATTTCACTGGGAGAGACCACACTTCCAAACCTTTGAGATTGGAAATTACAACAATTCTCCCCCCGAGCCTTTTCACTACCAGAAAAACAACTTAACAATATATTATATCTTATATCTATCTATCTATTTTATTATATATATATTATATATATATATATATATATATTATATATATATATATATATTATATATAATATATTTATATATATATATATATTCTAATAATATATATATATATATTTCTAATTAGTATCTAGCTACATCAAGATCACCAAGTCCATCCTAGAACTTACAACATTAACTAGGCTTAGGGCTTCCACTGACTCTTTGTCCATCTCAAGAATACCCTATTGGTAGTGTCCTGCCATACCTCTTTCTTTCTTCTCTCATATGCCTCCAATGTTCTCCCCCTCTACCTTCCCCGACTCTTTTCCCATTAATATATTTTATATCTAGGGTGAGAGATAAATAGGTAATTGTCTGTAACTATCTGGTATTTGAAAACTGTATCCAAGGTCTTTTCCCATGAAGTTTCCCAAAAATAGTTTTTAAAAATATTTAGCAAAACCAACATAAACTTAAAATATCTTTTAGCACTTAAGGCTCACTTAGTTCATCAGTTCATAAGTTACTCAACCTAATATTGTAAATGTAGAAAGGAAAAAATAATATTCAAGAGGTCTAGGGGTGTTACACTACTCCTGTTACATTCATGTTTCATAGAACCTATAGAGGAGGACACTAACACTTGAGATTGTTGTAATCGAAAAGACACAACAACAATAATCCTTTCATCTTTGGCAACCTCAAAATGATTATTCAATCATCCAACAAACTATATATCTTGAACATATCCCTATATTGGCTCCTCGAAACTTCTTGATCTTCCTTTAGTGGCTTTCTCTAATCGTCTAGCCACCCCCTCCATGTTGGCTAACCATTGTGATATCCCTTTATGTCCTTTCTCGAGCTATCCCATGTCTCCAAACCACCTGCTAAAAATATCTCCTACTCACCCATCCCACCTCGCAGACCATCTTCTCCCTACAAATATCTTCAACGCTTCATTCCATAACATCCCTCTATTCCTTTAGCCTCAACTGCAAAATCCTAACTACCCAATCTTATTACATACATCCCCACTCTCGAGACATTGCCACCACGTTCATGTGCAGACACTCCCTGCACTGCGACTCTTCTTGTTGCACCAAATTTCACTGCAGTGCACCAACTAATTCTCCTTTGGTGGCCTGGGTGCAAGTGTAATGGACAATCGTTCAAATTTACAAATGATTTTTGCAAGTTCAGGTGGAACTTCTTCTTGGTTTTCCTTTGGAGCATCAATGATCTACCTCCAAACTTGGCTATTCTGCTAAATTAGCAGAACCTCTCATTTTACCCCAATATGACAACCCTTGAATTACCATGGAATCAAAAGGAATTCAAACTTTTGGTTAATTCCTTATCATGTCTGCCTTTTCCTGCAACATTAATGCACTAACTCTTGGTCGTTGATCTTACCTTTCAATCCGACAGTTGTTGGTTCACCTGATCAACAAAACTTATCGATGATCCTCCACCATTGATCAAAGCCCATTTGATCCAACGGTTAACAGTGATATCGGATGGAGATCTTGCACGATGTTTATCCACATGATAAAGTGGTTTTCTCTCTTCACCAGAGTGCTATGTGTCAGTCGATAAATGGAATCACTTGGAATTTCAAAAGACCGCTTACCACTTTTTCTTTACTCGATAAACAACTTCACTTATAAAACCACCTTTCACCCTTGAATAATCGTACACGCTTATTGACGCATGATGACCGTTAGATATATTGGATCTATAGATCGGACGGTTCTAGATTCCTTTGGTTAACATGATTTTGTCAGGTTTTATTTTCTTTGCTCTGCCAAAATTGACACCCCCGCTACATTTAACTTGTCTCAAACCCTATTCTCCGATGTTCTTAGAACATAACCAAATTATTTAAAAACATGGAAAAACACAAGATTGGCGATATAATACATATTTTTCACACTCTAATTCAAAAGCGAGACTACAAATCAATAGAGCTCAGAGATTATACAACGCCTCCAGGAATGACCAATTATACACAAATACACAGGGATATAGTTTTTTCAACTTAATCTTACATGGCCTAATCAAGCCAAATCAGCCAAAATCCCTTTACAATCATTCAAAACTTACATAAATACCATTTCATTATAACAATAAGATTCTTAATCCATGGATCGAATTTGCCTAATATTAGACAATATTTAATCTAGTTGATATTCTCCTTGAGAATCTCAACTGAATCTAAACATCTTGAATTAATTATAAAATCACTTAATCCCTAAATCCTAGCTCAAATCCTATCCAGAAAACTTTGTAAATTGACAGCTAAAGGATCCCACTCGTTTTCTTGTAAACTTTTTTTGTATTTTTGGAATAAATTTGAAGCCTTTTGTCTTCAAGCCTCGTGCTCCTGCATCAGACTCCTGAGGACAAAACTCTTCATCGACTCATGTCCATGAGCTCTTCTACAGAACTACCCAACTTCTGTAGTATGGCATCTGTCATCCAAGTAGCTTCAGCAATTGGTTGGTCCTTCCATTTGAGAAAATACTGAAAATACTCTTGTCCTCTTATCTTCTTCAACAATTTCTTGTCCAAAGTCCTCTCTGGCTTCAATTCCTTTTCCATAGGTAACTGTTTTACCCAATCAATTTCTTGTTCTTCTTAATCCTCTACTGTGTCATCTGCATTTCCACTTTCATACCTATACAAATCAGCAACATTGAAAATTGGAGATATTCCAATACCAGGGGGGTAATTCAATTTCATATGCATTTGCAGAAAATTTTCTCAAGACTCTGCATGGTCCAATTTTCTTAAACTTTAACTTTTTATACTCCCTTTTTGGAAATCTTTCCTTCCTCAAGTGTGCTAAAACAAAATCTCCAACCTCAAAATTAACTTCTCTCTTTGTCAAATTTGCTCTGCTTTTGTATTTTATATCATTGTCCTGTAACTGTTGTTTTACCTATTCATGTATTACTTGAGCTTTTGTAGCAAAATCTTCTCCTTTAGCACTTCTTCAACTTTTCCCAAGTCTCTCAATTCAGACACTCCTCTTGGGTGCATCCCATAAACTATACGAAATGGACTCTACCCTATACTCCTATTAGGAGACTCATTATAAGCATATTTTTCATGTGCTAATTCTTGATCCCACTTGAAAGACTTCTCAGAAGATTACCCAAGCTTCTATTTACCACTTTAGTCTGTCCATCAGTCTGAGGATGATAAGCAATATTGAAACTCAGTTTAGTTCCAAGCTTCTTCCACAATGTTCTCCAGAAATGTCCAACAAATTTGGTGTCTCTTTTTGAAAAAACACTCTTAGTTAACCCATGTAATCTTACAATTTCTTTAAAAAATAGATTAGCAATGTGAGTAGCATCACTAGTTTTATAACATGGAATAAAATGTGCCATTTTTGAAAATTTGTCAACTACTACATAAATTGAATCATGTCCCCTTTGAGTTTTTGGTAAACCCAAAACAAAGTCCATACTTACCATATCCCAAGGCCCATTTGGAATAGGTAATGGAGCATACAAACCTATGATTTGGCTCCTTCCCTTTGCATACAGACATATTTTAGAATTTTTCACATACTTTTCCACTTTAGACCTCATTTTCAGCTAGAAATAAAATTTGCTCAATTGTTCATAAGTCTTGTCTGCACCAAAATGTCCTCCAATCCTCCACTATGTTTCTCCTTTATTAAATTCTCCCTCATTGAACAACTTGGTATGCACAGTTGATTTCTTTTAAACAACAACCCCTCTTGCAGGAAATAGTCCAACCACTTGCTTTTGTCTAACAAAACATGATTTTTATAAGCTTCAAATGCCTCTTTAAAATCTAGATCTTTTTCATATAATTCTTTAAGAAACTCAAAACCCAACACTTGAATTTGACTTTCTTGAAAAAAATGCTTTTCTTACTTAAGGCATCTACTAATTTGTTTGATTGACCAGTTATATGTTTTAACACAATATTAAAACTTTGAAGGTATTCTACCCATTTTTCATGCTTCTGGTTAAGCTTTGGCTATTGCATAATGTACTGTAATGCATGGTTATCTGAATATAGTATGAACACCTTGGACATCAAGTAATGTCTCCACTTATTCAAATATTGCACCACTCGATAAAACTCCTTGTCATAAGAAGAATATTTGTTCTTTGACTCATTAAATTTTCACTAAAATAAGCTAGAGGCTTGTCCTCCTGACTCAAAACAACTCCAATGGCTTCTCCACTGGCATTGCACATCACTTGAAAAGGTTTATTAAAATCAAGTAAAATCAAAATAGGTTTCTCAGTAATATTTCTCTTTAACAGCTGGAAGTTCTTTTCTGCTTCATCAGTCCATTTAAATGGTTGTTTGTCCTTCTTTGTTGTGTCAATAATTGAAGCATTGATCTTACTAAAATTCTTCATGAATTTCCTATAAAAACTAGCAAGACCGTGAAAAATTCTTACCTCAAAGACACCTTTTGGTGAAGGCCACTCCATAATAGCCTTGATCTTCTCTGGATCCATCTTTAACCCCTCAGCAGAAATAACAAAGCCCAAATACACCAAATCCTCCTTCATGAATGAACATTTCTTTAAATTTAACAATAACTTCTCTTGTTGTAGCTTCTGTAAGACATAATTCAGATGTCTCACATGTTCCTCTTTTGATCTACTATCAACTAATATATCATCCAGATATACTATTACGAATTTACCAATGAATTCTCTCAAAATTTCTTTCATGAGCCTCATAAATGTACTAGGGGCATTTGAGAATCCAAAAGGCATTACCATCCATTCATACAATCCTTCATTGGTCTTAAAAGAAATTTTCCACTTATCTCCCTCCCTAATTCTGATTTGATGATAACCACTTTTTAAATCTAACTTTGTAAAATATCTAGCTCCACTCAAACAATCCATCAAATCTTCGATTCTAGGTAAACGAAATCTATACCTGATTGTTATCTCATTGATTGCTCTTGAATCAGTGCACATTGTCCAACCTCCATCATTCTTTGGGCTCAACACTATTGGCACTACACGAGGACTCAAACTCTCTCTAATTAGTCCCTTGTCTAAAAGTTCTTGACCCTGTTTCTTGATTTCTTCATTCTCTGTGGAGTCATCCTGTAAGCTGCTTTATTAGGTAGAGTTTCTCCTTGAATCAAATCTATGTGATGACTGATTTTTCCAATGGGTGGTAACTCATCAGGAAAATCATCTACAACGATATCACAATAACTATCCAGCATTTCTTGAATTTCAATTGGTAAATCGTAAACTTTTGTGGAAGTAATTATTACCTTGGGTTTGCAGACCAACACAAAACTTACCTCATCTTCTTCCATCTGCTACAAGTACTCCTTTCCACTCAGCAAAGGGGTCTTTGGATCAGGTTTCTTTGATGTATCCTCCTCTTCTATTGGCAGCAATGTATGATTGACACCATCTTTGCTAAATTTGTATGTGTTCTTCTTTCCTTCATGCATAGCTCCTCTATCATACTGCCAAGGTCTACCCAACAATATATGACACACATCCATAGGCATCACATCACATATAATTCTATCTTTGTACTTTCCCAACTGCAACCTCCACTTCACATTGCTCATTCACTACTAATTAATATCCCTTTTGAAGCCATGACACCTTGTAAGGTGTTGGATGTTTCTTTGTTTTCAATTTCAACTTTTCCACCACTTCTGTGGAGACAAAAGTATTTGTACTACCACTTTCTATTATCATCTGACAACACTTCCCTTGAATCATACACACAGTACTGAATACGGTTTTTCTCTGTGCTAGTTCAAGAATTTCCTTAGCTAGCTTTAACAAAATTTTGTTGACTATCGAAGATTGCCCTTTCTCTGGTATATTCTCTTCTTCTACTACCTTTATTGCTTCCTCTTCATTTTTTGCAAAAATTTCATTCCTCTGATTCATTCCTATATTTTCAGGGCAGTCATAAGATCTGTGTCCTAGCTTGTTACATCTGTAACATCTAATTTCTCTTCCTCTACCTCTGCCTCCTATTCCTCTGGAAAAACTCCCTCTGCCACTTGCATCACCTCCTGTGGGTGCATGTTGACTTACACTACTGCTAGCTCCATCTGTCGGTGTTGTAGATATTCCTCTACCACCTTGACTTCCCCTTCCTCAGAAAGTACCTCTATTTCTGGAAGAATGCTTCCTTATGAGTTTTTCTTCAGCCGTCAATACCATCTGATAAGCCTTTTCTACTGTTTTAGGAGATAGTACACTTATCTCATCTTGGATCTCCATTCTAAGACCATTCACATATCTTGCGACCTTCTCATATGTATCCTGGATTTGTCCTGCTCTTGTACTCACTTTGTATAATTCCTCTCTGTATCCCTTTACTGTCATAAACCTTTGTCTAAGATTCTGCATCTGTCTAAATAATGTTTGTTGATAATCACTTGGCAAAAACTTACTTTTTAGTTTTGTCACCATCCTATTCGAATTCTTGATTGGTTGTTTGCCAAGTCTTCTTCCTTTTGCTTGCACTCTATCCCACCAAAGTGTTGCATGTCCTTTTAGTTTTTTGACAGCAAGCTTCACTTTCTTTCCTTCTTTTGTTTCTTCATAATCGAAGAATATCTCCATGTCATTTATCTAGTCTATCAATTCCTCAGGGCTTAAGCTGCCTATGTAGATTGAAACTTCAAGTCTAGGTTTGGATGTGGATCTCAATACTAACTTAAAGAATCTCATTTCAGGGGTTGCATCTACAGGTTCCTCATCTTTTGCAGCTCCAACTTCAGGTTCACTATCATCTCCAACATCTGCATCTCTTCCCATTTCCATTGCTACCAATCTAGCTTGCATTTATTGCATATCTTTCAACACTTTAGAATTTGCAATTGGTCTTCCTCTTATTTAACCACCACCTCTTCCTCCAACTCTAAAAGCAATGTTGGATTTCCTTTTCTGATCCTTGAGATCATGTTCAGTGGCAATAGGCTGCTCTCATACCACAAATGGTGGCCTGGGTGTAGGTGTAATGGACAATCGTTCAAATCCAGAAATGATTTTTGCAAGTTTAGGTGGAACTTCTTCTTGTTTTTCCTTTGGAGTATCAGTCATCTACCTCCAAACTTGGCTATTCTGTTAAATTAGCAGAATTTCTTAATTTTACCCCAATATGACAACCCTTGAATTGCCATATAGTCAAAAGGAATTCAAACTTGTGGTTAATTCCTTATTGTGTTTGCGTTTTCCCACAACATTATCGCACTAAGTCTCGGCCGTTGATCTTACCTTTCAATCTGATGGTTGTTGGTTCACCCGATCAACAAAACTTATAGGTGATCATCCTCCATTGATCAAAGCCCATTTGATCCAACGATTAACAACGATATCGGACAGAGATCTTGCGCAATGTTTATCCACCAAATAAAGTGGTTTTCTCTCTCCACCTGAGTGCTACATGTCAGTTGATAAATGGAATCGCTTCGAAGTTCAAAAGACTGCTTACCACTTTTTCTTCACCTGATAAACAACCTTTCTAATAAAACCACCTTTCACCCTTGACTAACCATACAAGCTTATTGACACGTGATGACCATTAGATCTATTGGATATGTAGATCATATGGTTCTAGATTCCTTTGGGTTAACACGATTTTATTAGGTTTTATTTTCTCTGTTCTGCCAAACTTGACACCCCCGCTACATTTAACTTGTCTCAAACCCTATTCTCCGATGTTTTTATAACATAACCAAATTATTTCAAAACATGGAAAAACACAAGATTGGCGATATAATACAGATTTTTTACACTCTAATTCAAAAGCCAGACTGCAAATCAACAGAGCTTAGAGATATTTCGAAGGAATACAATGCCTCCGGGATTAACCAATTATACACAAATACACAGAAATACAATTTTTGCAACTTAATCTTACACAGCCTAATCCAACCAAATCAGTCAAAATTCCCTTACAATCATTCAAAACTTACATAAATACCATTCCATTCTAACAATAAGATTCTTAATCCATGGATCGAATATGCCTAATCTCAGAGAATATATAATTTGGTCGATATTCTCCTTGATAATCTTAACTGAATCTAAACAACTTGAATTAATTATAAAATCACTCAACCCCTAAATCTTAGCTCAAATCCTATCTAGAAAACTTTGTAAATTGACAGCTAAAGGATCCCACTCCTTTGCTTGTAAACATTTTTTATATTTTTGGAATAAATTCGAAGCCTTTTGTCTTCAAGGCTCATGCTCCTGCATCATCCTCCCACACCACTCTATCCTCTACTTGGCCACCTACATAGAACTTTAACAAAATGTTCAAGAAAATAAGCCTCCAACAATACTGGAGAAGAAAACATGAGAGTCATGTTTATTTGTCAAAAGCACAACTAAGGTGATATACACGTCTCTTTCATGCTAAGGGTAGGGTTTCTATGTTATCATTTGTTGTTGTTTGGCTTTCATAATATTTACACTGTGCTTGATATGGTTCTTAGGGAGGGGGATTATTTAAAAGAAATTACACTTTTGGCTCAAATTGAATGTCTGCACATCAAGACACATGTTGTATTGAAATGATAGTTCACCACACAACCTATTGAAATAATGCATTGAGTCACACAATGTATTGAAACGATTAATAAAAAAAAACTATTAAATAGAACTTTAATACACAACATGTCAATCGACTTCAAATCTCATCCCTCCATGCCTATTTTAGACGAGGAATATTTGCTATGTATTAAATCTATGTCATCTTTTTAATAATAAAAAAATATTCTTCAACACCAATTCCAATATAGACCTCCATGCCTATCTTAGATGAAATTTTTTCGCTAGACTTTAAATCTATGCCATCTTTTTAATAAAAGAAAATAATTCCTCAATCCCAATTCCAATAAAGACCATGCCTATTGGCATAATTATTGCTATGCTAAATGTCATGAGTTATTAATGCATTGTAAGGATTGGAAAGCACTTAGTATTCATGATGTTTATGTCTATGTAAAATATATTTACGTGGCTAAAATTTTAATATGATCACAGATAATAATAGCACAACCATATTAATAAATGTGGTTGATATATACATCGATAGGCATGCTTCAACCACATTAATCATTAAAACTTATATAGTACAAATTTAGTATTAATATTAATAATGATATTATGTAATATATAATTATCTTATATAATAATAATATAATATTAATGTGATAATTTTATTATATGATAATAATAATACTACAATAATTATATATTATATCAATGTATATATTATATTACAATATGAATTATTATATTATAATCCTAATATATGAATATTATAATATCTATATTAATTAATATATAGTTATAATATGAGTTTGAGGTTTTTGTATTCGATATCAATATTGGGTTTTAATATTAGTTTTTCAAACAAATATTGAATCCAATATTTTAAACTCTAATAATAAACCTAATCTAGGTCCCAATATTATAAACATTAATATTAAAAACTAATTTTGTAATATCATAATGTAACGTTGAATAAATTGCAATATAATGTAACATTGTTGAAATGATTGAGAGATTGATTGTCACATTGAGACAATGTTTGTCAAAATGCAATGTTAGACATATTTATGTCCCATTCTAACATCACAATATTATACCATAATACTAAACTAAATATTATAAATCCTAACATTATGAAACACAATATTATAAACCCTTAAATTAGTATTATAGACCTTAAGACTAATATACTAAACCCTAAGATTAATATTAAACTTTAGGACTAATACTATATACCCTAAAATTGATATCGTAAACTTAGTAGTAAACCCTAATATTAAAGGTAATATTAAAAACCATAATATTAAACCCAATTTTATAAACACTAATATTAAATCCTAATATTATAAACCCATTATTAAACCCTAATTTTGTCATGTTGCAATGCAACATGAAATAAATCGTAATTTACTGTAAAATTGCAACGATGATTATTAGATTGGTTGTTATATTGAGACAATGTTTGTCACATTGGAAAGGTTTTTTTTGTATAATTCTAGCGTCACAATATTAAACCTTAATATTAAAGCAAATATTATAAACTTTCACATTATAAAACCAAATATCATAAACCATAAGATTAATATATTAAACCCTCAAATTAATATTAAACCCTAAGATTAATATTACAAAACCTAGGATAAACATTATATACCCAAATGTTGATATTATAAACCTCAAATCAATATTAAACTGTCAAATTAATATTACAAAACATAGGATAAATATTATATAACCAAACATTAATATTATAGACCCATTATAAAATACACTAATATTAGATCCGTAGGGTTAATATATCAAACCCTGAGATTAATATTATAGCCCCTAATATTAATATATTAAACCCTATGATTATAAACCTTAAAATTAATAATATAAACCCAAAGATTAATATTATAAAATCTAAGATTATAACCCTAAGATATTAAACCCTAGGAAGTTTAACATATTGAACCTTAAGATTATAAACTCTAACGTTAATATTATAAACCTTGGGATTACAAACCTTTGTATTAATATTATAAAACCTAGATTGATATTATAAGCCGTAGGATTAATATTATAAACGGTAAGTTTAATATTATAAGCCCTAGGATTAATATTAAACCCTAGAATTAAAATTATAAATCCTAATATTATAGACACCTTATGTGTGGTTTATAGAGAGTCGAGATAGGTGGCTGCTACATCCATGGAAACTATCTCGACCTATTTGATCACTTCATGCGAGCTCATTAGTATAGCCTACGTCCATGGAAACTATCTCGACCTATGTGATCACTTCGTGTGAGCTCATTAGTATAGCCTAACCTGAAGGACTTCCTATGGACTCATTAGTAGAGCCTAACCCCAAGAACATCTAGAAGAATTGACTCGTGGCCTCCCATTAGAGGAAACTATTTGGGTTTGAGTGATCACTTCTTGTGGGCTCATTAATAGAGCATAACCCCAAAAACATCTTGGAGAATTGACTCCTAACTTCCTATTAGAAAGGTGTTTTATCGATAGAAACTCAACCAATTGAGCTAACCTTTTAGACTTGATTTTTTTTAATCTAATTATATATATTAATTTATATTAAAACTTTCATATTATTTTAATAATTTATTTTTAAATAAATATTAACAATTTATTAATGTTATAATTATAAAAATTTTAAATTTTAAATTTTTATTTAAAAAATGTATAATTATTATGTTCATAAAATTAAATTAATAAATCATTAATTTCTGTAAACACAAATCGAAAAATAATGAAAATATTGAAATATCATAATATTTCTATATTTTGTTTTGATAAATCTAAAAATTATATTTTTATTTTTAATAAAATTAAAATTTTATATTTAAATATAATAATAATAATAATATTTGGTTTTATTTTTAAATATTCAAAATTTGAAAATTTAAATTACGTTTTTAAAAGGATATAATTTAAAATTATTTTAATTAAATTTTAATAATTTATATATATCTTTCTGTATCGTATTTTAATTACAACATTTTGAAAATATAATATTACATTACAAATCTTTTTAAAATCAAATAACATTATTTTGATAGGTTTATTTAACAATGCTCGTCCATAATGTTGCCCATAAAATTATCAATATTCCAGGAAATATAAATATCACAATTGTAATGTCTGAAGACAAGTGAGATATATTTTATTTAATACTGTTCATACATGATGTTTGACCTAATTTCGACCCTGCATAAAAACATGAAAACATCAGAGAAATAGTCTTCACAATGGAATCCTAGTCTATGCTAAGTATTCTGGAATTTTGTCTAAATTATCTTTGCTTAATCTTAAAATAATATTTTTAAATTATTAAAATATATTAACGTCTTACAGTTTTAAAAATTTTATTTTACACTTGAAAATTAGATCATTATTTTTAAATTACATTTTAAATAATAATAATTAAACTTTATTTACACTTCAAATTTAATTTCGGAGTGGCAAAAAATTAGCTACCTAATCAGCTGCCATCTTTCAGTAACATATGCAACAAAGATGTATTTTTTTAATAAAAGCTGCCCATCACTGACGCGCGGAAACTGCATGTCTCCAGTAATTTGTGAAATTTCTTTAAATATTTATAATTGTTTTTTGTTATTTTAATTAGATTAATTTAAAAAGTTATATATTTTTTTAGACAGGTTATATTAATAATCACATTGATAAAATATGATATTAACCCATGAGTTATATATTTTTAGACATGTTATATTAATAATTATATGATAAAATATGATATTAACCCATAGTATTGTAAATAAAATATATATATGGATATAATATTAATCTATAATATATAAATCAGATTGATGTACAAATTAAAATTATCTTTTTATATTTTTTAACATATATAGTTAATTTATATATTAATTCTGATTATATATCTAATAATAATTTAAAAATAAAATTATATTTTAATCATTTTTTTAAAATCTGAATCTTGCTTTGTTCACACATTTTTAGAATATTCCTAAGAGTGTGGCTATTTATAGCATGCTGTATTATAGGTGGTCGTGGTAGGGGTTAAATTGACGCTCGTATGCCTGTATTTCACATTTTTACCCGTAAAATACGTTTTAATCTAAAAACCTCCACGTCATGCTCAACTTGCCATTCATTTTCAAAAACGTCATATTGACAGGCATGTTAAAAAATTAAAGTTTTAAATTTTTTTTTATATTTTTTTATTATATATATTTAATATGGTGTGAACAGTGTAACGTTATAAATTTATAATCTCCAAATTCCAGACTCCGGCCAGGCAACTTGCAGTCGTACTCGCTCCCTTGAATTCAAAAAAATATGATCATCCACATGCGTACTAAATCCTCAGGCCAGGATTTTGCATTCAATTAGCATTCAATTCACAATCTGGTTTACTGCTTCAGCATTTACAATGAAACTTACCACAGGCTCCGAGTAGATATCCTTTGAAGCTTCCGAGTAGATATTTTTTCATTCTAGTTTATTTGGTTGTGTAGGAATTCATTAGGTGAAAGAAATAATGGAGAATTTCTTTAAAACTTGGTTGCGCTGGAATTCCGGAACCAAACAATCTGTCATATAATAAAAGAGATGTCACTGATGGTGACGGTTTTTGGCAGAAAAGAAAAACGACTGCGCTACAGCTTTCCTGGCATTGAATTTCCTTGTCATGTCATCGGGACTGCACAATACTGCCATGAGAGATAACCTATGAATAAATAATTTCAAATCTTTCTACAAAATGGATTTCCCATGCTTACAAAATATTTTGGGAATTTCCCAGAGATCTTTCTACAAAATGGGTTTCCAAGTTCCAACACTTAAGAAATATTTTCAGAATTTTCCACGTTTTCTTCATATTTCCATGGCATTTAAACAGAAAACTTCGGGTAAGCGTGCTCAGCTGTCGCTGACAATGAAGAGTCCTAGCTCTTAGTTGGATTTTCATTATGCCTGAGGCCCCTAGTCGTCAACTATACAGAGACTTTTGTGCCAGAGACGCTACACACAGTTAAAACCAACATCAACCCCAACTGGCTACAACGTTTGTGTTCTCGTCGTGTGTCTGGTGCAATTTCTGTTGAGTTTTCAGTGTCTTCTGTCATCAGTTTATACACATCATCGTGGCGGAAGAGCAGTGCCCAACTTAAATTTTGCATTGCCAGGTTTTTGAAATCCCTCCCTCTCTCTCTGTACAAATAAAAACTGCACTGTTATAGCTGGTAATTTCTTGAAGTGATTCATGGATGAAAGATATAATTGTGTGGTGCCAAATTTTACATAATATTGAGTAAACAAATTAGAAATTCAAATGTGAATTAGTGGAAGACATAAACTAAGAAGAAAAAATTACAAACTAAGCACAATATCATAAAACCGCAAGGAATAGTCAGCCTATCGATAAAACATCCAGAAATTGATATAGGCTATAAAACATACATTGGATAGAACCTAGTTGAGAACTTAATCGGTTTCTGACCTCCATGGGTGCCTCTAAACAAAATATTGACAAAAACCTGAACCCCTACTACAGAAAATAGAGGAAAACATATTATGAGACTCGATTGCTCACGTTGAAAGCTCCGATCTCTGTGCGAACTCCACCGAATAGCTGGAGTTGTGTGTATCAGGCGTCTTGAGAGAAGAGAGTAAACTGCAACCCTGAATAGGGTTTAATGGGTTTTCAGATCTTGCCGCTTCAAACTCTAGTTAATGTAACTGTTCGTTAAAGCAACGTCTATATTAAACACGGTTTTTTCTAAATTTATATCATTTAATTAGCGAAATTGGCATCCATATAAGGTAGCCTACCTCTCTGCTTAGTACGATGATATGAATGAATGATATTGTGTTACTTTTACTAGTTATTTTTGGGTAAATAAAAATATTTAGAGTGTTTCAGTTTTTTTTTTTTTTTTTTTTTTTTTTTTTTTTTTTTTTTTTTTTTTTTTTTCAGAATCAACTTTATGAAGGTCGCTTGTCACATTTTATGAATATAAAAATAAGTTCTGAGGGCTTTTGTGGCATTTTTCTCGTATCTGTGTTTCGTTATTTTATGGCTTTTTTCTGGTAATATGTGTTTCCTCGTTTTACGACTTTTCTAAATATCGTTGTTAGCTTTTTTTTCTGGTAATATGTGAGAGCATACTATGATAAAAAAAATGCACACAATTACTCCAAAAGTGTTAATGAACACCAAATAAATTGATATGACACCTTCCCATCTTACATTTTAAACTTTGTTTCACCATATATACAAATTGCAGTGAGTATATCATCTTCTAACTCTTTATTCTATATGTATTCTCTTATTGATTTTTATAAATTGACATTAATATAATTTGATTTTTTATCATAATTAATCGAAGAATTATTTTGCTTTGAAATTTTATACCTCCAACAAATTTATTTTACTATGGATTTTAATACATCGAACCATGGTTTAACCTATCATTTTAATGCTTTTTTATCTTTTCAATTTGACTCACGCAGATTTTTCCTTTCAGTGAAACTTCTTTGTATGCTTCACGTGCAATCATTTCATCTTACCCACGGGCCACGAGTGTTGATTGAGAACCAATGATCTCCACATAAACAAAAAAAACCTAAAATGCACTCCATAACAAAGTCCACTACGTAACCTTTGAGTTTGAAAAACATGTCTGTAGTGAGACCATCAGCTTTCTGATTTACCGAGTGTCAACGAAGCGGACCAATTTCTTTCTTTTCATTGTCGCACTGCACAAAGATTTCGGCATGGGTTGTTTAACTGTGTTTTAAACCAACATTCTCACTGTAATAAATTGTAAATATAAAATTTTTTTATATCAATTCATGTAAAAGTTTGTTATATCATTTTTGCTGAATTGGATAAATGTCCTTGTAACAGCTCTGTTATGTTGTTTAGTTTTGGATTTTTGTTGTAAAATTTCACTTGTTGGATTAGTTAATTGAATTTGTTAAAGATGTATTTTTATAATTTTATTAAATGATTTATTTAGATTTATTTTTAGCGTTTGGGATTTTTAGTAGCATACCAGTGCAAGATTATTTTTTTAATATAGTTTTAGTTAATGAAATGAAATTCATATATACTAAATACTTTCTTTTTATTATATAGGTATTATATTTCAAAATTGTCTTCAAAAAAAGGGAATCAACTTTCTATCAAAAAAAAAATTGGATTGTCTAATACATCTCAAGCTTCATTTCCTGATAAAGAAGATCATGATTTTGATCTAAATGAAGATTTAGATGTCTTGGGGCATAATGAAGAATATGACATCTTGGAGCATAATGAAAAAAGTGATGAAGAATTTCACCATGGAGAACCTAGCACCCAAAAGAAAAGAAAAATGAAAGTAAAAAGAGAGTTTCGTGATCAGTGGAAAACTAAATATTAATGGTTGAGAGAGGCAAAGCATGAAGGAACAACAGTTATGAAATGCATATATTGTGAAATGCATAAGGCAATGGGGCCATGGGGAATTGGGACTGGTTTCTCTACATTGCAGCATGATTCTATAATTGTTCATGCTAATTCAAGCATTCATAAACTCTCACAAGAAAAGTGGATATGTCGAAATGAGAAGAAGGCGAAGTCTATTACAGAACACATTGCATGCATTGATGATATGAACAAAGAAAGAGTCATCACTACTATGAAATTAGTATATTGGATGGTGCAAGAGGATCTACCACTTTCAAAATATGAATCTCTTTGTTTGCTTACAATGTCTTTACACACGCCAAATATGCCAAAGAACAAAGAGTACACATCATATACAAATCACATGGCTGCAAAAGAATTCCTTTTTGCTATATCTTAGTTAGGGAAAATTTTAAGAACCCCCCCTAAATTTACATGTATAATAAATGGGCGAATCTCCATGGTATATAGGAAAAATGGAAGGCGATTTTATCAATAATATGATATGTATATATAATTTTTTGGCGAATCTCTCACTAGACATGGCGAATATTTTAATCAATTATAAAATCTTGTGTTTATTGAATACACAAATGAAATCATTGGATTTCTTTAAAATATATTTTGAAATCAAAATTACCGAAATTACATATCGATAATCTAGTGGGTGTAAGATAAAATTCTCCCGTGCCATTCACAGAAAGCATGAGAAAAAACCTAATACTATATATAAAACCAAGAAAAATTCAAATTCATCACTGCTATGTTCCTGTTTGCAATTAGAAAAATTATCCAAATTACAATCTGTTTACTCCACTTCTAGGGACCTCGTAACCACCCTGCCAATACACAAGTATGTTCCCGTTTGCAATTAGAAAAATTACCCAAATTACAATCTGTTTACTCCAGCATATGTTGGAAAGTTATAGAAGGATGACTAGTGCAATCAATCCATTCCTTTTAGCCCTGGATTTGTTTCAGTTTAAAACAGAAGTATACAAATATACTTGTCCAATGTCTATGCTTTAACCATTCACCTTAAGATGTTTTTACAATATAATTTCCTAAGTCTATTTAATATCTTCATTATCATAAAAACCAACCTATATCCATCTTAACTCCACATCTACCACTCTTAGGGGGATGAAATCTATTTATCCCTCTGAGCACTTGGTAGACCCAGAATTAAGATGGATCTAAGATAGAATTTCCCCTTTAAATAGTCTATGCTCACATGAATACCATGGTCAATCCAGGGTTATCATAAACCTAGAGCTTAAAAATTACTATTGGTAATTTATAAAAATTAATAAAATTAATAGTTGATTTTTATTTTATTTTTAATTTAACCAAGCTAAAATGTTTAACATACATTAAATTACAACATCCATTTTTACTCTTGATCGATCAAATATTTTTTCACTCTATGCTAGTTTACATATCACGATATTTGATACCTCTCGGGGGTTAGTAGATCTAGAGTAAAGATGGATCTATTCTGGTTTAATTCCCCCATTTAAATAAGCTACATTCCAAGTGAATACCATGGGTCAATACCATGTGCCATTTTGGTGAATACCATGGGTCAATACCATGTGCCATTTTTATTTTTATTAATACTAATATTAGGGTTAATAATGTTTTTTTGCATGGTATAAAAAAATAAAAAAATGTTTATTTGTTTACCATACCTCTCGTTTATTTATATTTTTATCAATTTACCATAACATTCATAAATACAAGGTGACTTATGGACTAAATATAAAAAAATGTTTTATTTGTTTACCATACCTCTCGCTTATTTATATTTTTATTAATTTACCATACCTCTTTTACAAATATGGTATTTGGCCCATAGGATTCACTTAAATAAACCTCTTTCTTGAGCCTTCATAAATAGAACGAGGGTTATGGACTAAATATAAAAAGAGGTTTTATTTATTTACCATGCGTCTAGTTTATTTATATTTTTATTTATTTACCATAACTTTTGAGTAAGTATAAAAAGACGTTTTATTTATTTACCATACCTCCACTTTACTTATATTTTTATTTGTTTACACCCTTGCATGTATATATTGCATGTATATAAGGTGACTTATGGAGTAAATATAAAAAAATCTTTATTTATTTACCATACCTCTCATTTATTTATATTTTTATTAATTATGCTTTATTTATTTACCATACCT
>APFE030035987.1:271701-308899 GCA_000404065.3 Pinus taeda
TTATTTATATTTTTATTAATTTACCATACCTCTTTTATAAATATGGTATTTGGGCCTTTGGCCCATAGGGTTCACTTAAATAAAACCTATTCTTGAAAATGGGCGGATGGATTCACTTAAATAAAAACCTATTCTTGAAAATGGGCGAATGGAAGGTTGTAACTCCTAATTTCAAGGGCTAAATTTACCTTTTTTACCCTCTCCCTTAAATAAGGTGGCCTATTTGAGGTGATTTGTAAAAATGTACTATGATACAAAATATTCGCCCACTAAAAATTTAAAACCCCTTAATTTCGCGAACATTCGCCCCTAAAATCACCCCTAAGATTCTCAGTACCTTGAAGAGCTACAAACTTCCAAAATGCTAAATAGCCCCTTTTTTTCATTTATGTTAGATGAAAGTACAAACCGTGGTTTAGAAAAACATCTTGTGGTTTATGCCACATTTTAAACTCAAAAGGATTGGGCCCTCCAATTTCACAGTTTTTAAAGCTCATAAATGTTTGCGATGGAAGAGGGAAAACAACTTATGATGCAATCAAACATTTAATGGAATCAAGGGGCCTTTCAACAAAAAGATTGATAGGAGTTTCCACAGATGGCACTTCTTCAATGGTTGGTAATGAAAATGGTTTTATCAGTTTCTTGAAGAAAGATGTACCTAATCTTGTAGGTGTTCATTGCATTTCTCATCCTGAAGCCTTAGCTGCATCAGATGCTTCAAAAAAAATACCTGAATTACTATTTGTTGAGAAATTAGCAAATAAGGTATATTCTTCGCTGCAAAATTCTACGAAAAGAAATAGTCAACTTATTGCTCTACAGGAACTTATGCAACTTGAAACTCTTCAAACTCTTCAAATCCATGGAGTTAGATGGCTTTCAAGGGGACAAGTCATTGAAATACTTGTTGCACTTATGCCTCCCATATTGACATTGTGCAAAAATGAAAACAAAGGCTCATGGTATGATAAGGCAAGAATCTTTTCAGTACAATTTTGTTTACATATGCTTGCAGATATAATGTGTGAATTAAACAAGTTGAAAAAGCAATTCCAGGAAGAGTACATTGATGTCAGCTCTTTAGGGGCAGCCATAGATGTCACGGTAAACACTTTGAAAAGGTGGTTTTTAAGAAGCGACACATTTGCAGATGGCACATGTTATTTATCTAAATTTATAGATGCCTCTAAATTTGGCTTTCTAGAAATTTGTGATAAGGAGGGGCTTGTTCACAAGCATGAATTATGATTTGTAGCAATTCCACATGCATATGTGGATTGTGTTGATATACAAAAACAATCATGGAAAACATGTATTGAAGGTTCAATAGAAAGTTGCAAACAACTTGCAAAAGATTATGTTCAAGCTCTCGTAGAGAATTTGAACGCAAGATTCCCTGATCCTGCATTTTTCAACTCAACAAGATTGTTTAGCCCTTGCCATTATTTAGAGGATGTTCATGGCAGAGAATGAAATTCAAAGCATTGGCTCAAAAATATTTTTCAACACTTACAACATCATTATTATCAAAGTGAAGAAAACAAAACTACATTTGATTTTGAGGCTTGTTTGAAAGAGTTGCATCCATTTGTTGACACTCTTCGTGTTAATTGCGAGGGATCATCCATGAAAGATGCATGGAGGATTTTTTTATGTTACAGGGTTGCATACAAATTTTCCGCACATGTCAAAATTATGGGAGGCGATACTTATTATTCCTGTAAGTACAATTGCTTGTGAGAGAGGATTCTCAAGACAAAACATAATAAAGGATGTCCGAAGAACAAAGCTATCATTAGTTGCATTGGATGCCTTGATGCGGGTGTCTCTAACAGGGCTTGATTCATCGATGGTGGAATGGGATAGGGTATTTGACATCTGGAAAGATGCTAAAGAAAGGAGAACCTTAAATATTTAAAGTTTTTGCTTTCATTTTTATGTTTGTAATAGTGGTGTTTTGACAATTGCCTCTTTTGGTGAAATTGTCCAAAATTTAGTTTGTGTACATGGTGATATTGAATCTACTTTTTGAACATTTACATAGTTCAAGCTCTTTAATATTCCATGGGGTAGCCTAGTCAACTTCAGCCTTGTTCAATTTATAAATTAATTGCGAAAGGTTGTTTGAAGCAGTTTAAAAATAAATAAATAATCCATTAAAAAAATATGTTATGCTCGATTTTATTCTTAACAAACCAGTTCACAGATTTAAACAAATAATCCATTAAAAAAATATGCTATGCTCGATTTTATTCTTAACAAACCAGTTCACAGAGCAAGACGAGGTGGAGTTGGTGCGATCATTGCTCAAAGTGGACACCTAAGGAGGACGGTCACATGGTAAGTACCCTCCTACTATTTCAATCTCAGAACCTGAATATTTGTTCTATGTTCCTGCATTTCTGTCAAGGTTCTATGCTATTAAATACCGCCACTCCTTAGTGGGCACTTCATTCTATTCAATTTAGGAGTGTGGGAGAATCAACAAATTCAGTAGTTACAACAGTCACTTGAAATTTGACTGCCCTCTGTGCAGTCCGGTCCAAGTTCTGTCCATATATTTGACTGTTGGGTTTTGCATTGAATGAATGTTTGAGTATAGGGTTTTGCATTGGAAAGTGGGTATCTCAGGATTTTGCTGTGATTGAATTCTGAGCAAGGGGTTTACACCCATCAATTTTGCGTAATAAGTCTTTTATATGTTTGAAATTTCAGTAGAGCTTGATGCATTGAATCCATTTGTCTTTAGTGAGATATTAAACTAGCTGAATTCTGAGTAGTGGGTTATGTAAAAAATTGAGCTTTGTTTTGTATTTGTTGTAAAAAATTGGACTGGACTTTTATATGTTTGAAATTTCAGTAGAGCTTGATGCATTGAATCCATTTGTCTTTAGTGGGATATTAAATCAGCTGAATTCTGAGTAGTGGGTTATGTAAAAAATTGAGCTTTGTTTTGTATTTGCTGTAAAAAATTGGACTGTACTTTCAACAACGGTTTGTGCAGTAAATAGCATTAGACTGTTGGGTTTTGTCCGAAATGAGGTTGAACACAACTTCTTGTCTGCAAAGTCGTTTGTTGGGGGAGCCACAAAAAGGGTCGTTGTATCCAACCGAGAAATCATGCACGTTATGTTTTTGGTTTGAAAATTATTTCACCACTATTGTTCTTTTATTGTACAATTTGAAATTAGATGAAACTTGTACAAATAAATTTTAAAAGTCATATGATGGGCAGTGTAAAAATAAAAACGTCATAAGAAAATTCCTTGACTAGTAGGGTCACTCGTCAAATATAACCCCTGGTCGTGAGGTCTTATATTATGTTATGTGCGCAATTCTGTCTATCTAAAATATCCTCTGAAACAACCTCAGGAAGAACCCTTTTCGATTCCTTGTTATTATTTCCCACTTTTCAAAGAATATTGGATGCTTAATTATTGTCTTCCAAAGAATAATAATAATATACTATAATCGACTGATTAGATGAACATGAAATCAAGAACTGCGGCGCCTTCAGCTCTTGATGTCCGCTGGCTGGCTTGTGAGCACATGAGTCCCCATCATTAATTTATATATTGCAGTAGAAATTCATGTCTGTATCGATCTGTGTTATGAAGAGTTTGCATGGCCAAGCCAAGAAGTCTGTTGTTCCAACCACTCAGTGGAAGTTGGTTATGGACTCTGCCAGTCTAGTTTTAAGTTTTGGCGCACTGTTCGATGGACGCTGAAATGAGTTCTATCAATTGCAGCAAGAAGAATACTTCTCCATCTACCTCTGCCTCTCTTGAAGTTCAAGAGACAATTATGAAAGAGGCAATAGAGGGTGGCTACTACACCAAACACAATCAAGACAATGTAGTGGGCAGCGCTATCACGAAATAATTCTCCCCTTTTATCCATAGCTACCAAATTCGCCAGAATCGAGACGAAAAATACGAAAATTCGGCAGTTCGATTCGTACACCGAATACTTCGATCAAATTCGATTCGACTGATGGTATATTATATTAATGGACTAGTTCGATTTTTCAATTGTAATGGGGTAGTTTGTTGTTTAGCTAGACCTTCCAGATCATATCCTAGCTAACATTCAAAAACTGGAACATAGAAAGACAAAAATTCTAATGATAGAAGAAGCGACATGGAGACTAAAGCGCAGAGCTCTTTGGTTAAAAGAGGGAGATCGAAACACTAAATTCTTTTACAGATACGCATAGTTCTATTGGAATATAAATTCCATATGGAAAATATCGGACACGGATGGATGAATACTCCACACGCAAGAAGAAATAAATGATGTTGCTGTAAACCACTTCAAAATGCTTATAGAAGGAATGAAGATGCCTCTGTGGAAGATATGATCTGGGGTATTGAACCATATTCCAACATGTTTTATCAAGAGAAAAATGAAGATTTTATAAAAGAAGTCTCCGAGGAAGAGCTTTTGGGGGTTTTTAAGCCTTTTAAAAGTGACAAAAGTCTCGGGCTTGATGGATGGACTAATGAACTATTTTATCATTTATTTAATATTATCAAAGATGGATCTGTTGGGTATGATTGAAGAATCAAGAAATATAGGCTATATTTAACAAAAGATCTCAATATACATCGCCTTTATTCTGAAAAAAAAATCTGCTGAGAACTTCTCAGACTACAGACCCATCTCATTGTGCAACGTCATATAATAAATTATATCAAAGACTATTGCAGGGAGATTACGCAATACCCTTTTCTCTGTTCATATCCCCTGAACAGCATGGTTTCCTTTCGGGGAGAATCATACATGACACAGTGGCAAATGCATAGGAAAGTATGCACTCTATCCACACAAAGAACATGGACGCGACTATTCTGCAGGTAGATTTCTGTAAAGCTTATGACTGTTTGGATTGGGGATTCCTTAGACTAATTCTTAGCAAGATCGGTCTACAGCCAAAGTGTATAAACGGGATCATGACATGTGTGGAAAATGTGAATTTTGCTATCATCATCAACGGTCTTCCAACAAGATTCTTCTATTCCGAGAGAGGTCTTCATCAGGGATGCTCTTTATCTCCATTATTGTCTTCATCAGGGATGCTCTTTATCTCCATTATTGTTCATCCTAGTAATGGATTGTCTGAGTCTGCATATCAAAAGAGTGGTGATAGAGGGGCACTTCAAACCACTGAAGCTGGGCAATAATATAAAAATTTCACACAACCTCTTTGTTGAAGACATCCTCATAATGGGTATGTTATGCCGTTTCTCTTGGTATTATCTTTTTAATATTTTCAGCGAATTTGCAAATATTTTGAGCATGTGCATGAATTCCAACAAATCGGTTCTTTATTATAGTCAATCTGATATGATAACTATAACATATATAAAAGACTTATTTGGAATCATAGCTAAACCTATGCAAAATGGTTTGAAGTATTTAAGGTATAGACTTAAAACATCATGTTATAGAATATCTGATTGGAAATGGCTCGCTGAAAAGTTCTATAAAAGAATTTCTGGATGGGAATTTAGATGTCTATCCATAGGGGGTAGGGCCATACTATCACAAATTGTTCTAACATGATTGGGAGTATATTGGGCACATCTTTTTCATATCCCTTCCTCCATTATAAATGATATAAACCATCTCATGGCTAATTTCATCTAGGCGGGTGCACACAGTGGGAAAAAATTCCATCTAACCAAGTTTTCAAATATAACTCTCCCAACAGATATGGGTGGATGGGGAATTTTAGATCTTCGTCGTTTCGGCGAGGCTTTACTCATCAAGTCGCTCTCGAGGGGTTTATTTGGAGCAAGTAACTGGAGTAAGGTTATACAACACAAATATATAAAAAACAAAGATTTCATTTTTTGGTACGGCTTGGGTTCAATTGGGAAAAAACAAGGTTCAACAATATTGTCAAGTCTCCTAAAAATTGAGAAAAATTTCATACAAATACTGACATGGAAATTTCAGACTGGAAATAATATCGTGATTGGTTTTAACCCAATTCTGGGTGCTGAACCGAACCTCTCCATCTCAAACAATTTCACGCAGCTCCTAAATGATCATGGATTCTTTTTCTGTTGCCAAGTCATAAATGACTGGTAGGGCAATCTCCCTGTCTGGAAAAATACTTATGAACTGGGATTAACTGGTCACTTGCAAGAAGAATGGAATCAGATCATAACATCTATGAAACAATTAGGCATATGTCGATCAGGGACCCATGATAAAATTATATGGTTGGGAAAAATGCTTTCTAACAACATAGGGCAGACGCCTACCTGACATTAACAAGTAAGTTCTGAGGAAAGAGGAGAACCACACCCTATATGCTTTCTAGAAAGAAAAATCTCCAAACAAAGTTATAATCATTAACTGGCTCGTTTACCATAATAGAAACCTTGTTTGGGAAAACTTGCAAAAAAGGAATTGGTATGGGTCGGGCATATGCTGCATATGCAAAAACCACTTAGAAGAAAATGACCACTTTTTTTTACAATGCCACCTCACTACTTGGGTTTGGGAAAAAAAATCTTCCCTCATTGGCTTCCCTTATATTCACATTCTTGTATTAGAGATTCCTTGGAATGGTGGAGCACTCAGAAACTTGCCTAGCAAATTATACCTCTTTTCCTTTTTTGGGAAATCTGGAAGTGGAGGAATAGAAGCATCTTCCAAAACGGTGGAGATGATTTCTCTATAATAATTGAAAAAATAATCACAAATATTTATTTTTATTCTGCACAACCTTTATGCTCTAAACAGGAATTCAAAATGAGGAATGACTTACAATTCTCTTATCCTATGGGTTTTTTTGATGGGGCAACTCAAGGAAACAACTGTGCCTGTGACTTTTTAATTGCAATAAATGCTGACTTGATATACAAGATGCACTGGAATGGCAATGTTGGTACTAATACTAAAGCTGAAGTGGTAGCTCTCTGGGGACTCCTATGGTTCAACAGTTTCCTTGGGAACCACGAGCTACATATATATGGTCATTCAAGAATCATAATCGACCAAGTCTTGGGGAGGGCATCCATCAACAATCCCAGACTACAAGGATGGATGGAAAGAATTTAACTTTTATGGAAATTTCAAGACAGATATACAATCGAACACATTGGAAGACACTTTAGCAAGGATGCAGACAGACTATCAAAAAAAGGATTACAGGGAAACAATGAAGATTGGTATCTAGAGATTACATGGGAGCAGATCATATATGACATTGAGAACCTTCCAAACTCGGGTTAACCTTCTTTATGCAAGCCTCTCAAAGCGTTTTTTGTGTAAATTATTGTTATATAGGTTTATAATGTACAATTTTTGCATGACTTCTCTTAGGGAGAATGAACATTCAACAAGTTCCCTAAAAAGGCTGATCAACTATTATTATAATTGTTGTGTTAGTTTTGCAGGGATGCATAAATTCTCATCTTTTTTTTAAATGAAGTTGTTTGCCTAGCCACTGGGCAAAAAAGGTGTCCTCTACGAGGGAATTTCTTGAGCCTCCTTGTTAATTGGTGTCATTACAAAACAAAAGTTCTTTCTCATCTCTCTGCTGACCAAGCTGTACTATATTTTGATACAACTTTTTCTCCTCTGGATTGGTTTCATATGCTACAGGTCCTTCCATTGCTATAGGTTTTCTCTAGAGGGGGGACTATCTTTTTCAATAGTAATGCAAGTCAACAATACAGCTACAACTGATGTTTTTGTCTACTCCATAGACTTTTGCTGCTGATATATGCTCTTTTCTGTCATATCACCATAGAACTGTATCATGCATATTATGTTATCTATATTTGACTTGATGCATATGACTCTGGATTTTTTAGGGTCACAATGAACTATTGAAATCATGGGCTCTATATTTTGTTTTCTTGCCAAAAATGGCATCTGATAAATATGCTACATGTATTTCTATTACCAATATAATATATATCAAGCTTTTTTCGTACCGAAAAAAGAATAGCAAGTGAGGATTGCATGCAGGTAGAAGTAAAAGAATGGGTAGATAATTATTAATTTGGAAAGTCCCAGTTTTTTTAATTTCTTCCCTGTTTTGAATGCCTGGAAAGTTCATAAAGCGGTAAGAAAATATTTGAACATCAACATCCAAAATTGGCAAATTGAATTTGAAAGAATGGATTCTATATATTTTTCATAAAGGGGTAGGGAAAAATTTGAAAATCAACACTTAAAATTGGCAACTTGAATTAGCAAAAATGGATTATATATATATATATATATATTATATATATATATATATATAGATATATATATATTATATTATATATATTATATATATATATATATTATATATATATATATATATATATATATATAATTATATATATATAATATATTATTTCCTAAAATTTATATAATATCTATAATTATTAGATTATTCAATCAAATATTAAATAAGAAAGAAATACCATTTTGTTATATTATATATATATATATATATATATATATAATATATATATATATATATATATATTAATGGAATTTATATTTAATTTTTTAAGATATATATTATTGAATTGAAACTTTTTCATCCAAATTTTTATTGTATCATAACTTGGTAACTATGCTTTTATCACGGGTTTATAAGAGAACAAAAAACAACGAGAGTTGGAGGAAGGTCAGCTCAAGGACTGGGTTTCGGTTTGATCGAAGGGAAAGAATGTTCAAGGGTTGGAGAAACTGGGCGTTGGAATAAAAGTGGTGTCGGAAACTGCAAGAGAGTCTGACGGATTTGAGAATCTGAGAAAGTGTTCATTAATGTCGTTGCGGAAAGCTAGTAAGCTGCAATCGTCTCACACAAAGGCGTAATTTTGCATCCCAATGGCTGATGGGTTGCGCAAATCTATGAAAAACACAAACGTTAAAGAAAGAAGGAACATTGCATGGCTTACAACAGAGCTGCTCTGAAGTTCCGGGGTCGGGATGCCATTGCCAATTCCATTCCAGTCCGAGGCAGCAATCTAGAAGCCCCATTCGTGAGGAAGCACACCAAAAAGAAATCATCAACATCCTTCGAAAGCATAGTTACAAATTAGAATTTGAACATCATAGCAAAAGGATCATGATGGCGGCAGCTTGGCCGACCAGTACAAATAACGAGGAGTGAGGGTAGGAGGGTTTGGGCAATGGAGATATGGAAACCAACTGGTCTCACAACGAAAATGAAAATTCTAGCAAGGCGGTTCTTCTTTAGAGAACCTTTTCGATAAGGCCATCACACCTAGTGACGTGGGCAAATAGAGTCACCTTGTTATTCCCAAGTTATCCCACCGAGAAGGCACTCTCTCAAATTTCGAGGAAAACATGGTCAAAATTAGAGTAAGCTAACAAGTCGACGAAGCACTTTTTGGGTTTTGTGCCCCCTCACAGATTGACGAATTCTTTTTGGAAACTAGGTCTGATGTCTCCCTAACGTTAAAAAATATCAGCTTTGTCCCATCTGTTAACGTTAACAACTTCGTTTCCTCATGCCCCATCCAGATACTCCATTTGTGGAGCTCCATTTGCTGGTGAGCTTGCCAGACAGTACAATGGGTCACCTAACTCACAAAGTGGCCAATCACCCTGAATTCACGCCTTCGTTTCTGAATTCCATTGGATCTGGGATCAATTTGAAATCCCCTGCACCCTCAGAGGGAGCTGCTTGAAACTACCTGTGAATATTGGTCCAATGCTAAACGCGAGCAACAATAGGAAATCTCATGAGATTGCAGATTGATGGTCTAGTTAATAAGCATGCACCCTCAGTTTATCAAATTGCAAATATCGGTCCAGTATGTTTAAACTGCCTATGTTGATCATATTCGTGTTTAAACTAAAACATTTAAACTATCTGTGTTAATCGGATTGAAAATATTGGTCCAATGTTCAATGCGAATGGAACTTAAACAAGGCAACAAATGTTTATACCCAGACATCACTCATATTGTATGTTCAAAATAGGAAATGTCAAGACCTATGCAGATTCTAGGTCCGGTTAATAAGCATAATGTTTGCTTTTCTTTTGTTTTTTATGGTGCTGGTCAAAACCTAATTACTAAAGGCAAATTTATAAAACTCGAAATCTTCCACATTACTAAAACCTAATTTATTCAGACTATTATATAAAGGAAATGTTGTTCTGGGTTACACAACGTTGGTTATTGCTTGTTCGTCAAGATTAGGAGAACACCAAAATTTATTCAAACTATTATATAAAGGAAATGTTGTTTTGGGTTGCACACAGTTGGCTTTGGCCAAAAATTGTTTGTGCAACTGTTGTGGCTACTTGTTGGTAAAACATTGTGGTGACTCACTTGTTAACGGTAGTTAACCATTGTGGCAAATCATTGTCTCATAGTTGCAACAACTCATTGGGTCAGAAAATGGTAAAGCAGGTCATATGGGAAATGATCGTTGCCCTTTCGGTGCAAGACCCTAAAGAAAAGATCATATTTTCTAGAACATATTTAGATTGGTCTAAAGTACACGGAAAGCACATGGAGATTTCTCAGATAGCAAAAATCCCTTCAACTAGAATTAGAGACTTTATTATAGGAGAGGAAATAAACTTATATGCTCCATGTTCTTTCACCTGGGTACAAAATAAATGCCCAGTCTCAAGGCCTATTGCTTCCTTGCTATATGAAGTGTAATTTTTTTAGAGATGCATTGTTTATTTGTTGGTATTAATAGCTCTCGATCAATTTTCATGGATTCATATTTATTGACTTTTCAAACATTTTTATGAAACTATGCTTGTTCATATGGTCCGAAGGATAGAAGAGGACAAGATGAAATGAAATGAAGATACTTATTTGTGAAAAAGAGGGGTTGACAATGACATTTCATTGTAAAAGGTATGGTTCAAATCCCTGAGATAGTGATAATAACATAACATGTATGAACATGGAGATAGCCAAGGATGACCTTGTCATGGCCAACAAGACCCTTCAGGTCATGCTAGGTCCCTGTATCAACCAAAGTTATCAAGGGTATGATTTCCTAGGTAGAGAGTTGCTCTTCTTGGAAGTGCCAGTTGACTCAGTTTACAGAATGCACGTTAAAAAATATGTTGGCATGGATGTTGGAACTTGAGATAGGGATATATTTTCATGTAGGAAAGATATTATACACATCTATAATCATCTAATGAAAGAGAATTAACATTTTCATAAGAAAGATGAAATGAGTGTGAATCTTTAGTATAAAATAAAACACAAATGATTTTTTCTTTTATGAAAAGCCCAATGGTGGAGATATCTCTTTTATATTTGGAATTTAGAGGAAGTGGATGTTGGAGACCATGATGAAGTTATCAAATAATAACCTAATATCCATGGATTCAACATTCAACACAAATAAATATGGGGTGAGTGTATTGAAAATGATTGATCTAGTACATTAATTTAATTATTAATGATTGATAATGATTAATGAGTTGGAGTTTGAGTAAAAGTTTAGGGCGTTAAGTTGAAAATACGAACTGAAAAAGTAGCTTTTTATTTTTTTTTATCTTTTTACTTTATACTCCAAAAATGGTGAAGCATCCCCATGGTTGACATCATCATCTTGAATCCTATTGGTTTTTATAATTTTTATTTTGGTTCTACATTTTTCTTAGGAAACCCATTTTAGACCTCAATATTTTCCTAATGGTTATCAGTTTAAAGACATTCTAAAAAATGAAGGATTTTTTAATAACTACAGGAAAAAGAAGCAGGTTGAGTCATCAATGGAAAAAACATAAAAATCTAGATAGTGATTGAACCCTCATGAGTAAATGTCTCATGTTTTTTGGGTGCGGAGTCAATCCAAACCTAATAAGGAATATCTTGTTACTTTTCATTGTACAAATTTCTTAACTTGTGATTGCCCATGGTCTATTTGTGGCAACATTTGCAAGCATGCCATAAAGGTGGGTTCGATGTCTTCTTGTTCAATGGCTTCAAACTAATTAGTAAATCATAAAAGCACAACTAATTCATACAATGACCCTCTTGAGATAAATATAGAGGCAATATTAAATCTTGGAGAAAATGCAAACACATTAGCCATGGATAGTCACAATCTTGATGCAAATGTTGAAGGACTTGAGTTTGCCAATGAGGAGTTATTTGGTTACATAAACCTGGTTCGAAAAATTCTTCCTGCTACTTTGACCAAGATTGAACAGTTTATTGCTTTGTTTAAAAAAATGTTGGATGACACCAACAATCTTCATATTATGGATTATGAATTCACGTGTGGGTTGGGTGCTTTTGAGACATCTTTGAAGAGAAAGAAGAGTTTCCTAAGCCCCGAAAAGAGAAGAAAAACAAGAAAACAAAACACAATATTAGAAATTGACATTAATATTGCTGCAGGTGAAGATGAACCATTTGAGTTTGATTAACTTAACAAGTGATGACACCCTCACTCCAACAATGCATGGCTTTCCATGTTAGTTATGATGCATTTGTTTTCAATTTGATTTTAATATTTATTAGTGTATTACATGTATTTGATGCATTATAGTTTTGTTGAATATGTTCATGTATGTTTCATAGGTGGTCAAGATATGTTTGTTGATTTTTCTAAATTGTCATTTAAGGTCAGCACATAACTCCATGCATTTACACCCAGTCTTTCAATACATAGATTATTTTGTATGTTATGGAAGATAAATTTCACGGGGTTTCCCATACTTGCATTATGCTTGCATACATTGTTGTCTAAACATGAATCTAATATATAAATTGGAATAAAAGCAACGGAAATGTAACACCAATTGTAGAGGAAATGCAATAAAATTGTAACGAAATATGTGAAACATACTTTTACTATTTTTTTATAACTACTGAATGCTAGTGGTGATATATTATTGGATAATCATATATATTACAACATCAAAGATTATATATATTACAACATCAACAACAATGAGCCAGTGAATATCAACAAGAACATAAGGGTCAATCCGAATATGAGAATGAAGGGGGATTTTCATGAATATTGTTGATACAATAATCACTGTGTCCTGCTTCATCACGATGAAGATACCCTCATGTTTCCATACTTTCATTACAGCATTAACACTCCTTTTTTTCAAGGTATATGACTTTTTATATATCTTTCTTGGCAGCCAGATCATTGGATAACGAAATCTAATACTGATTAGTTATCCCCACATTGTTCTATGGAAATAATATACTGAGCAACCCTTGTGAAGGTTATCTTTAAGTTTAGGTAGTTAAATGGATCTTTATTTCCTGTTTGTTTTCCCAAGGAATTCCACCTTGATTTACATCCTTCTTATGCGTCAGTCTCCAATATTTGAATCTAGGTTGCGCAATAGACAATGGCCTGCTACCTATTTCTAACGATATACTTTTCTACCTTTGACGAACTGGCCAATTGTTGTTCTTTTATCACCTCTACAAGTGTTTCATATTCTCTTCTAACCCACATAATTCTCTTGGAATTATGTTTAAAAATTTTAAGAGCTTCCACCCAACTAGAATGATTTCTCAAATACGATACTAAGGCTCTCAATTGGATATCCCATACATCAGTGTTGGGATTCAATTTTTTGTTAAGAGATACCAGAAAATTATGTTTGTAGAGTTCATAGAGAAAGTCTTTTCCTATATTCTTGCATGCCCTATATGCTTCTATGAGACCATATTTGTATTCAACCTGGAAAAGCTTATTGTTGATGATAGAATTATTTTTAAACATCGACAATCTTTCTGTAAAGTACACGTTGTAATTGGTTGAAGGAGCCCTGCAACTAAGCACACTGTCCGTTATCTAGCTGAGTTTTCTCTTATCATTCTCCTTCTTGTTCACCTTTATTTGTAGCTCAACCATTGTGTTTTTATGATTTCCTTCAACTTTATTTATATATTGTTTGCATTTCATGTAAAGGTCATGAATTAAGTTTTCATGCAAATTGAAAGGTATTAATTTTCCCTTATAAGAGGGTATACACAGGACTAAATTATCCTTTTCTTCATCATCCTTTGTTTTCACATTAGCTTCTTTGGTCAGTTTGATCTCTGGTTCCTTATCCTCTGTTAGTTTCATATCTAGTTCTTTTTCCTCTATTTGTACAACCATTTCTTTTGTTAATTTCATCTGTGGTTCATGTTCCTCTATTTGCACAATTGTGCTTTTGGTCAATTTCATCTCTGGATTTTGGTCCTCTATTTGTACAATAATGTCAATAGTATGTTTTCTTCCAAGGGGTATATTCTCTTGGACCCCCATAGAAGGTATATCTATGACACCAATCGGTAGGGACTCTGCAAATTGGGCCAAGGTATTTAATATATCAAAAGTTTCTTTTTGTCTTAGCTCATTTGCTAGGGCTTCATATTTGATTTGTAGCTCTTTATTCTGCATCTAGAGAATCCTATTCTTCCTTAACAATGAAATATAGATAGGAATATTTGTAGGGGTACTTACTATTCCAACATGCTTCTTTGTCAATTCAGGTGGTACAATTGGTTGGTCCTCCTCATAATCCCCATACAATTCTTGTGCTACAATTGGTTGGTCCTCCTCATGATCCCCATACAATTTTGGTGGTACAGTTGGTTGGTCCTCCTCATCATCCCCATGTAATTTTAGTGGTGCAGTTGGTTGGTCCTCCTCATTTTTGGAGGACAATTCTGGCGGTGCAGTTACTTGGTCCTCCTCATTTTTGGAGGGCAATTCTAGTGGTGCAATTAGTTCATCCTCCTCATTTTTGGATGATAATTTTGGTGGTGCAGTTGGTTCATCCTCCACATCATCCTCATACAAAATTTAAATTGAGGCAAGGCCCTTTGTTCTATACCATTCAGCTACTCCTTGTATGTACTCATAGTTAGAATCAGGAAGGGGAACCTTATCAGATTATTCTTTTGTGTCAGCAAGGTGGCCTAATCTTTGTTCCATGAATCCTTGTTGCATGCATCCTTGCTCCATGACTACTTATTCCATCAATACATCTTGTGGATGTTCTTTCTATTGTTCCTTCTCTTGTTCTTCTATTGTTTCTTCTCTAACAATTAGGAGGGTTTCAGGTTCTAGAGCAAGACGACCTTGCTTTCTCCTATTCTACTTGAAATTTGGCACTACTGTCGGGGGTTTCTTGTATCCTCTCAATCTTCTAGTGGCAAGATTACTCCCCAATATTTCTATTTCATCATCATCATCGTGTTTGTTGCCTTTCTATGGGGATTTAGCAACAAAATACTTAGCAACCCTGGTTTGAAAAATGGGCAGCTTGGTTGCCATGTTGAAAGGTGCTATGGGAATTTCCGCATCTGGGCGGACATGGGGTAAGTTGCAGCTGGGAGGTCATGGGGTGGAGGATTTGTAGCTAGGGGAGCATGGGGCAAAGTTTCATCTAGGAGGTCATGGGGCGAAGTTGCAACTTCCAAGGCATTCTCTGGTGGGGTAGAAAATTCAGCATGTAATGGCCTCCCAACTAGTTCATCCCAAGTTATCCCTTCCCTTTGCAGTGCAACATCGACAAAAAGTTTAATGAGGCAATGGTGGGACAATATTTTGAATGGCCTCTTTGATTTTTGAATAGATCTGACCATATGCTTTAGGGATTTTGTAATAAATAAAGGCATGTTAACAAACTTTCCATGACGCATGTGGTCTAACAACTGGATGTGCTGGTAATAATAATGTCATACCTTCCTTCACATGTGAAAAATCTTTGGACAATTAATGAAACATATTTTCAGGTTTGCGGTAATGCCCTCCTGTCAAATCTTGTGCTTATCTTCTCTAGCTCTTTATCTCCCTCAAGGAATTATCGCACAACATCAGGTTGAGGTTTTCAATGCAAAAACCACTATTCTCCCATCTAGTGTGACCCTATCACTTATGCAAGTGCTTCTTCTGTTCCATACACCATTGTCCCTTCTACCTCAGATCTACCCTCCCTGTAATGCATGGAAAATTCTAGAGCTATGTCATCATCATACCCTTGAAACTTGCGAATATACTCTATCCAGTCGCCCTGTTCAAAAAATGGTTTAACGTGTGGTAATTCATCTAGAAATTATTCACTACCTTCTTTTTGAACTCTTAAGCCTCCCATCTTTATTCAAAGTTCAGAGTTATTATGGCTGTGTTTTTTCTTTGCAACAGTTTGAATGTGGGAGAACTACTGAATGGAAGAGTTGAGGTAATGAGTCTAGTAATAATAAAACATCACATCGTCTATTGTGGTGGTTGTATCCAGTTAGGTGTTGTCGCAACAGTTACAACCCCATTTTCCACTGACTGTTTATTTCTTTTGTTGCTAGGGGCTATGTTACCATTCTACACAGTCAGGTGTTGTCACAACAATTGCCTACTATTTGCCACCAACCATTCATTGCTAACGTGGTCAGGGGAGATTTTCCATCTTAATAGTTTAAAGTTTGATTACGTGCAACTTTGTGGGCCCATGCAACATTACAATCACTCCTTAAATTAATTGCCTTAAAAAGTATTGGTTACAGTTTATTAGTTATCCTTGAATACATATTATAATTATGCATGATTATCAAGTTAACTTCATTGATTTGCATGTTGTTCATATTATTTTCACTATTTGCAGGCTTAATTGTTGTTGTTGTCATGTATGTCAGAACGTGGTTCAATTGAAATCACCTGATCTTGTGGTTGTAGTTGTTGATAATGGAGAAATTCACAATAGTTGAATTGTTTGTTTGGATATTTATACAATTATGTCCCCTGAGTTTGGATCTATGGATTAGAAAAATGCAAGATATCACAATTACATTTTTCATTTAACCATGTATAAATGGAAAATCATGATTGATCTATAAGCCATCTTGGTTGGCTTCTAACCAAGGGTAACTCACATAATTTGTTATTGAAGGGACTTCTTTAAGAATTTGATCTCGTTATACTTTTATTAAAGACTTGTATAAATATTGTATGTGCTACTCATGGATAATGAATGAATGAATGTTACTAGAAGTTGGAAATGTGAAGAGGTATTGAAGGAATTCTTTTGTAACATCTTTTGGAGTCCTCTATTTGATAATAAAAATATTGATTTTTCTATTCATTTTTGGGTTTTGTTTAAAGTGTTCTTAAGTGATAAAATAAAATTTGTAAAAGGAAATAATGATTATCCTCCCACTGTTCTTAGTATTTCCAACATATAGACAAAGTTGAACTATAATGAAAATGAAATAAGTGAACTGAAATGAACTGTTAGACACAACTAAATATTAATCAAAATGAGACATATGAATTGCAATCGCAATGTAGTTTCATTAATAGCATGACTGAAAAATACATTTTTTACATACACATATTGAGAAATAAAAAAGTACCAAAAATTAAAGTGAGCCCATCTATTAAAAATATAGCTCATATAAATGTTAGTTTTGATTGGGCTGACTGAGGTTCGATCTATACTTCCCACCAAAAAAACCCTTAATCATTGGCCCTTTCAGCAACGACCTGTAAGCATATCACAGTCTCATGTGAAGTGAATATGGGAGGATGCAGAACTAGGTTTCTGCAGCCTTGAGGGATGATGCGATGTGGTATTTTTATGTTATTTTATCTTTAGCATACATATATCACATCGTTGCATTCATTTAATCACATAAACATGTCATATAAACTCATACATCATCACACTGTTGTAATAGAATGCAATTGTAATAAGCTTCTACGCTACAACAGATGATAAAAAAATATGCACATGAAGACACAAATTTTACCGTGGTTCATCCCAATGTGGGACTAAGTCCACAAGAACTGTTACCTATAATAATAATTCTTTTACAACAAATAGTTCTTGATCTGTGCACTAAGTTGTAGGTCATTTGTGCACTCAGCTACAGACTCAGGCCTCTGCACACTCAGCTACAGAGCCTTTCCTTCGCTACAAACTACAGATCAGAATAATTCAACCATAAACACAGATCTGGACCATGAAGATGATTCTCTTATTTATTATTTGATCCTATTATATACTATTACATCGAGGGTACATCATTACAATACCATGGTCCACATACCATGGACTCCCTAATACAAGAAAATATGGTCTGAAAACCATTGATATCTTACAACATTACAAAAGGAAGGGGCTTTGCCCTATCCCAAAGTCCTTATATTGTGCGATATATCCAAAACTGCTTCGCTGTGTGGTCCACTTTGCACTCCGTTGCATGGCCCACTACGCACTCCGCTTCACAAAATGCATAGTTATTTCCAAAAACTAGCCCAAGTTGGTGTATGCCCAACAGGCCCCCAACACTCACATGTGACCCGTCTCGAGTCAATTAGGTGCTTTACCTCTGATTTTTTATGCGATGTTGTTGTAGGCCTCGTTGAACTTCTAGAGAATATTTGCGACCTGCTTCTCTTCAATGCATGCTTCCTCCAGGAGTGCCTCTGCCACATGTCTTGCATCCTTCTGCACCATCGATGCCTCCCTCTATAGAAGCTCTTGAAGCTTCTCATCTATTTCCTTTGATAGCTGGAGGGCCTCATCCTACCAAGGCTGAGTCCTCTCTGTCAAAATCTATTCTTCCTTCTTCAGCTCCTTAATTTTCTTCAGGAGGACCTTTGACTAATTAATATTTGCAAGCTTCTACGAGATTGGTAAGCTCTTCACAAATGCCTTAATTTCTTCTATCTACGGCTACTTCTAGTGCATTTATTCCTATAGTTTCTGTTCATTTGGATCTTCCTACAGTGAAGTGAAAATTCGTAGACTTTCATCCAAAAGTTTTACATATTCTGCCACTACTACGGAGATGTCGGCCATTGGAGTCTTTAGGTCAGTCTCCCTTTGATCTTGTACTTCATGTGGTGTAGTTGGCTAAAAATTCATTTACAGCTAACTGATATGCATTTCATACATAAATTGAACATCTTTAAAATTCTAATTGTATGCTTTCACTGCAAGGCTGAACTTCATGACCTTGTCCTCCACTAATTCTTCTTCGTAGACATCTAGGTTAAGAACATCGTTACATGTGGCTTTGACCACCTCCTTCATCTTCTATTGTTAATATTCTACTTGATCCTTTCTTGGATCACCTGCTCGTGCTTTTTCCAAAGCGCAACTCACTCTTGTTCTACTTAAATATTTAGCTTCGAGGTGTGTTGTTTGTGCAACTTGAGCTCTTCTATATATTTACATGCTTCCATTCCTTAGCCTGCTATTATAGTTTGGTGGAGTCAAAATTTAGGGCTCTTGCATGTATCTCTGCTAACCTCACTACAAGAGTAAGCTCTATCTTCCTTTCTAATCCTACCCTTTCCTCTATGTACGTTAGTTGTCTGACCATCTGCGATAGTATCTTCATTTCTCTGATCTGCTCTATGACACTAGTCAAAAGCGTGGCATAGTGATCTTCTACTCTATTCCAAGATTCAAGTTTCGCCTCCTAAATCCTATATTCGATCTGCTCCAGGTCCTCATCAGTAAGGACCATTGGTGTGATATACTTTGTTTTATATTCCTTTTGTTTTTTCTTGATCTTTGTGGTAGCTTCGCACTCTGCTTCTCTCTTTTCTGTGACAACTTTCTCTGTTTCTGCCTTTTCAGCCTCCTATTTTACTTATCTCCCTCAAGAGGATCCTAGACACCATCATCATGTTTCTCCTCTTCCTCTGATTCCTTCTCATACTTATCTTTGTCCTTTTCTTTTCCACTCGCTTTGGCATGTTGCAAACTGTCTTCTTCTGTCACACTAGTATGAGTAGATAATATTTTGTCACTAAGTATGGAAGGGCATGCCATTTCTTCTTTGTATCCTTTCACGTTTGTATGTACACTTTATGAAAATTTTCCTTTAGCTTTGCAAAAACACTATACTGCTCGTATAGGCTCGGTGACAAGCGAGGGTGCTAGTTCACCAGCATATGCAAATACATATGATATAACACAAAAAACATTCTATTCTCCATAGCTCACGATGGTTGAGTGGTAAACCATAGTGAGGCATACTGCGTGGCTTCATAGACATCTGATGCTACCAGAGGGAATTGTGAATCCTCTAGCTCTCTCTATGCTAACATTACAATAATTAAAACTAGTCATGCATAATGGAATGTGGTACCTTTCTCCTAGACTTCGTGGCAATCGTCCAATCCTTTTTTGCAAAGGTAATTGGACCAGTTATACTAGACCCCATTGGCACATTGCGTGGTTAATGAAACCACCGACGTAGGAACTTCATTTGTTCGACACTTTCTCATGATCTTCCCAACCAATATGTGAACTGCGAAGAAAACTACCTGGTCACTGATTGAATGGATGTCATATCCCCTCTTTCCTTTTTCTAGCCCAAACTTCTTCTTCATATTGTTTGCTATAGTGCAGTCCTGATCTTTTCCAAAAAACACCTCCATGGGTTTTTTCCCTTGGTATGTTAGTCTTATGATCGTCCAGATCAACATTAGGCCTATAGGGATCTTATTTCCCATCCATAATACTCCATCGTGCACCAACACGAGAAACTGATGCACACACACCGTGTTCCCCAGACTTTTACAGAAGTGCAGCACACTTAACATAATCAATAATATCAACTATGCCAACCCATTTTCCCACTATTGTGGTTCTAATCTTCTCACTTTGTTGTCTGGATAGTGCACATGTTTCAAATATCGGTCTGGTGTGAACTGATGGTACTTCTTCCTATCGTTAAAGTCATAATCTGCAAACTTCAACTGTGGAATTTTTCCTAAAACTTCTCCTAAAAATGGTACTACTTCTTGAAGCAAGGGTGTAAAGGTGCCATACTTCACATCATTTGAGCCTTTGACTGGTTTAACATTCAGTTTCCTTGGTGGAATGTATGGTGGTAGAGGTAATGGAAATTCTTTTCTGTCTATTTCCAACTACACCTTTTCCACTTCTTTGCTTTCTTTGACTAGCTTAGGCTGTGGTCGAGGCTTGATAGATTTCTTATCTTGTTTATTTTTTGTTCTTTCTTCCTTGGTCTATTTCCTCCTCGATGATTTCCATTGTTTTTGTGTTGATGTTGTTATGGTTGATGCTACTGTGGGTGATGCTACGACAGGCATCTCGACTGAACTGTCACAAAGGGGAATGTCAAGGGTCAACCCTCCCTTTTCTATAAATAGAACCTCATAACTCATTGTAAAGGCTTTGGGTTTGCCAAGATTTGATAGGAGTATCTTAGAGAAAGCTTGGGCAGTATTGTAATGAGCCTTAGCTCACTCCGCATAGCTAGTACATCTCTTTGGAGGAGCAGGTAGTTGTGGTGTGGCTGTAACGTTCCACTTTAGAACTAGTGGTTGGACATGGATGTATTGTATGACTGGAACTTACACTTAATATAACAGAGCTAGCGCGTTTCATGCATATGTTGTATTTTATTCTATGCTATCTGGTTTACTCTAAATGATATATGTATTTGTTTGCTTACGCATACATGTATGGACTATTTTTTATAAGTATGTATGAATCTTTCTGAAATGTGATGTTGGTTTGACCATCAATTTTGATTGCTCACTTACTTTTTTTCCAGGTTTTGATGCATCTTCACTCATGTGTTCTGTTTTAAGCCGTGTACTATTACAGGTTTCCAATGGGCACACTCATCTCAACCCCTGTGTGTTAGAACCTCTCATGCACCTTCCTTGGCTTGTTGTAGTTGTCACACCCTTTCTACCAATAGAGTTATCTTACTTGCCTTTGTGTGAAATCACGGTCAAGGCATTACCATACAACCCACTACTGGGACTCCTACAACAAATTTTCTAAGGTCTAATTGATATTTCTTACCCGGGAAATACCCTTACATGTTGGCGAGTCCAACACCTTCAACAAGAATATATCTGCATATTATCTCATCTGGTCCCATCTTATATAAGTGTCCTACTATTAATGAAAAATCAGCTATCTTAACCACTAATTCTTTCTTTTGTTGTGTATTATATTCTGAAGGAACCATTCTTGTGTTCAAAAATTGGATGATGTCTCTAATATGGTCATCTGCAATTCTGATCACAAATAATTGCACATCAGGAAGATTATCCTCTATACTAGTTGGTTCTTCCCCTATTTCCCTCCTTGAAAAATGGTTAGGTCCCGCATTCAATCTTCCTGGTTTAACAATGATCTGAAAGTCATATTATTGAAATAATAGTAACCATCTACAAATCGTTCCTCTTAAAATAGGTTTATTAACCAAATACTTCAATATAGAATGATCTGTGAACATTTTAAAGTGTGATCCCATCAAATACTGTCTAAATTTCTGTGAAGCATACAACATAGCCAATCCCTCCCTTTCTATAGTAGTGTAATTCTTTTCTTCTTTAGACAACTTTCTACTTGCAAAGGTTATAGGATGATCAATTTCTCCTTCAATAGGCTATGTTAGTACCACTCCCAAGGCTATATAAGAAGAATCCACATGGACATAGAATTCATTATTCCAGTAAGGGAACACTAATATAGGTGAAACTACCATATTTTCCTTCAATATGTTGAGGGTCTTATGACATTCTTCATTCAACTGAAAAGTTACATCCTTCTTCAACAATTTCTCCATAGGCACAATGACTTCTGGATACCCCATGATGAATTTCTTGTAATACCTAGTATGTCTGAATGTAGTGCGAAACAGTCTTACTATCTTAGGTGGAGGAAAGTTCAAAATAATAACAATCTTAGTAGGGTTCACTATTAATCCTTTATTACAAATAATATATCCCAACAATATTCCAAAAGGTACAGAAAATATGCACCTCTGCAAGTTCAAAGAGATCTGATATTGTCGACATGTGTCAAGCATAAGTCTTAAAATGTCTAATATGTTTCCTTAACAACCCAAAGACTTTCCACTCATCAAAATATACCTCCAAAAACTTGTGGATGTACTCATTAAAATATGCAACCACCACTCTAGAAAATATAACAGGGGAATGCTTTAATCCACAAGGAAATATTTTGTATTGATATGAGCCCTATTCTGGAGAAAATGTGGTCTTATTCCAATCTTCAGGTGTAATCCTAATCTCATGATAACCTAAAAATACATTTGTAAATGAGTAAGCTTCCTTACCTCCTACATTGTCTAGAACTTCATCTATGAAAGGGGTAGGGAAGGGATCATGTAAGCATGCATCATTCAACTTTCTTAAATCAACATAGATCCTAATTTCTCCTTGAGATTTATTTTCTTGCATCACCATAGGACTCACCCATTCTGATTCTTCTACTGGTTCAATAATTCTTGCTACTATCATCTTATCAAGTTCTATCTTTACTTTCTTCTTATACTTTGGGTTCAATCTGTAAGGTCTTTGGTTGACTAACTTCGCATCAGGTTTAAGGGGAATCTTCATGACCCCTAGATCTTCTAGTATACCCTGCATCTATGAAAACTCGGTGGGAAACAGTTCTTGGTATTCATGAAGAAACTCTATAACTTTTATGACTATCTCTTCATCCTAATAATCTCCTATTGTTGCATATTTGGGCTCCTTCTCTGATCCTATGTTCACATTCTTGGTCTTTAGTGGCTTCATTATATCTGGTATCTCTGACTCAGGCCCATTTAATTTGTGGTATCCTTCTAATTATGATATGTTGATGTTGTGAGTATATTCTTCTTCTTCTGCAGTAAGGTTATAGCATTCTAGTGTATTGTTTACCTGTGCAACCCAATCAGGTTGCTGCGATGTCAATGGGATTTCATTCTCAAACATCTTTTTCTTAACTGTCTAAAGATCCAAATCTATGTATGGAAAATCATCCTCAAAGCTAAATGTTAATATGAAACCATCAACCATGTATGCCCAATCCACAGTACCATGTCGAAGCTCGGTTTCTAGGTACCACTTATTAGGGATTGTCTCTATGTATGAATGCATCCATGTACCCATTCTTGCTATGAAATCTCCTTCCATGTTGTATTACATAGTTGGATATGCTTTATAAGATTAGTTTCATCATCATAGTTCATCTCTATTTCTATATCTATCTGTCTAAACCCTATCTACATCAATCTTCAACATTCTTTCCAACCTTCTATATTGTTCTTATGTGCATCCCACCATAAAGCAAGGGTAGATTTGAGGGCCATATCTAAGGCTAACAACCTTTGATTCTCTGCAACATGTTCCTCATATTCATCAAGAAAAATTATTCACATCACCGAAGACATCATAAGGAGGCATATTACATACCTCAGATATCATACAATGAACTGATTTGGTAATTCTTGCACAACACCTTGTGGATACTTCATGCAGCCTATTCTACCAGTTTTTCAACTCTTCTTCTGAGTCTAGGGTACAAGAATTATCATGCTCCCTAGTCAACTAGCCTTCTGTAGTAGGGTTAAAAAAATCTTTTTCATGTGTTGTCATTTGATAGATATTATCTATATCAGCTACACAATACACTTCTTTGACTAGTTCTATATATCTTACTCCTTCTGATCGATCGAAGGGAACAATTAATATCATATGTCTCTTCTTTATTTTGATTATGGCCATATTATAAATTCCCAATAAAGTCCAAGCAATTCAAGATAGGGGTTACTATCATCAGCAACTTCTATTTCTTCAAAGTCAATAGTATTGTGAACTCCAATATTCACTGTTACACTTGGTAGTTTTCCTAAGGGGGAGATATTTTTTTGATTTGACATCCTTAACTGTTCAAATAGGTGACCACTGTAGCTTTGGCTTACCCATTAATTCCCATTTCCGTTTTGTCAAAACATTAGCCTCAGATCCCAGATCTATATTAACTCAATCCACCTCATATTCTCCTATTTGCGCACTAAGCCTCATTTCTCTTCCAGTTCTCTTCTGTTGATGCAAATTATTCCCCGTGCGCATCTCACCCCATGGTGTTTATTTTGATGCACAAGAATCTATTAGCTACTGAAACCCTTCTACAAACTTTTTATCTCTTAATAATTTCATACAAGTTTACAAAAAAAAAATTTCAAGTACCTCGTTGATTCGCTAACTCTTGGTCCTGTGTCGGAGCTCGATCCTCTTTCGAAGCTCGGTTTTGTGTCGAAGCTGATGACATGTCACAACTAGTTATCTGCTTTTTCTGCACACTACAGGTCGAAGCTCCAGCATCCATAAAGCCTTGCTTTTCTTCAATAAATTATTATTTTTCTTTATGAATATAAAAAACATGAGCTTTCTCAGCAATATTTCTAACCCATGTACTTTCATATTCTTTCTTCTCATCTTGTTTATCACTTTTAGTCACACCTCCACTTCTAGTGACAATACTAATTCACAGTTCATCATTCCTTCTTTCAAAAGTAATCATTTGAATATTCTCGATCGGTTGTTGATTCCTTTCATAATGTATCTTTTCCATAAGTACATGGAATTCTTCAATCACATAGTCAAAGGATTTATAATACTTACATGTCATTGTACAGTTCTAGAAATCTCTCGCAAAATGACCTTCCTAGCCATAGTTATAGAAAATAATTTTTACACATCCTTGACCATCTCCAACACCTTGACCTCTTCCTCGGTAGCCTCCTCTACCACCACCCTATCCATTGCCTTCATTTCCATGTTCTTCTGATTGCATTATACAAGCATCACACTACACTCCATCATTAGTTTATAAGATTGACAATTATTCTCATCATGTCCTACTTATTTACAAAATTTGCAATATAGGTTCCTTGAATTCTGCACATATTTCTCTAATAGGTAAGAATCTTATGAGCGATGTTGGTCTATATTCTTTCATATCTCGCACCACAAGCTTGATCCTACATTTAAGGGATTCAGTGCCCCACTAGCCATGTAATCCCTAAAAATAAGACATGGTTCTTTGGAATGACCCTCCATTCTACACTTTGTACACAATACTTCTTCTTTGAATTCTTTTGTTTTCTTGGTATCTTGTATCTTCAGGGTTAGGTTCGCTAGATAACTCTAAATTTGTTGCATACCTACATTACTATCTCCTATAGTTGAAGCTTCTAACTTAATTACATTCTACAGAGCTTCGACTTGACTTGAAATCTTTTGTTGCATCAATGGTAATCTGATATGTGGTAACAACATGACTATAAACCATTCTTGATGTTTCTATAGAGCTATTTTGAAGCTCACTTGATCCAACAATTCCTTCAATCTATAATCAAATTCCAAAACAAACTCAGTAGGTCTCTGTCTAATTTCTTTTAAGTCAGTGATGCACTGCAACTTAGACTTCGGCTTCTTAAATTCTCATATCAATGTTGCTTTAATATCTACAAATGTTCTAATATGATTATTTGAATACTTCATATACCATGTCAATGCTCTATCTCAGAGCGTCATAATGAGCTACAATTTCTTTATATTTTCATCGTTGATCTATTTTGCGGTCCACACAGCTTCACATAAAAACAAAAACTTCTTTGGATCTTCCGATACAATTCCTTTGAAAATAGGGAACTTAATATCATCAACCATATTTCTTCTTGGAGGGGGAGGAGGAGGGGGAGAGCCAAAAATACCTTGGATCTTGCTGGATTTTGGCTTCTGTGAACTCTCAGCCTTAGAAGGTGAATACTGGGAAGCTACTTGGGATTTATCATAGTCACTATATTCCCTTTCACTTTTATATTCACTCAAAATAGGACCATACTCAGTCTCTAGAAAGGTATTTGGATCTTGTCAACGAGCTCTTTTTCTGGTACCTATTCTATATATTTTTCCACTTCCTATTGTTCCAATCTCTTTCTCATATTTATTCTCTCTTCTTCCAAACATAAGTAAACTAACAATTTGGATACATCCATAAACCTCCTTTTTCACATAGAAGAATCTTAATACAGAGTTTCGAAGATTTCAAATACTTACTTCACAATGCATTGAAGAATCATCATTTTTCTTCATTGTAGGACACAATTTGGTCTACTACAAACTCAATAATGAATCCTCCCAAGATGCTATCAATCCAGAAATAAACAACACTTGAAATCCAATTTTCAGTGCTCTTGAATCGTTATACCAATTCAGGAGTCCACATCATACGTTCTCCGCCTTTAAAATGAGTCTTTGTTTCAGTAAACCTTGATATCCACTCCTACAGTTCAACTAGAAATGATGCGAAGAAAATTTTGTTTTGATATATCAAAATATATCTGTGTAACCGATCTTTATACTTGAGATGAGGGTTTCTATTCTCTTGCTCTGCAAATTCTTGCTCCTTTGATTCTAGCCAATCATGAATATCCTTCTTCTATAGGTGTTATGTAAACATATCCATCAAATAGATCATGGTCTTAACAACGTAACCATTTCATGGTTTTGATTAGGTTGACCCAAGTTCGATCTAAACTGCGCACCAACAAAACCCTTAATCACTGGCCCTTTCAATAACGACATGCAAGAATATCACAATCTCACCCGAAGTGACTATGGGATGATGCAGAACCAAGTTTCTGCAGCCTTGAGGGATGATGCAATGTGGTATTTTTATGTTCTTTTATATTTAACATACATAGATTACTTCTCCGCATTAATTTAATCACATAAACATGTCATATAAACCCATACATCATCATTGTGCTATATTAAAATGCAACTCTAGTTAACTTCTACGCTACAATAGATAATAAGAAAATATGCACATGAATACATAGATTCTACCATGGTTCATCCCAATGTGGGACTATGTCCACACAAACTATTGCTTATAATAATAATTCTTGTACAACAAATAGTTCTTGAACTTCACACTAAGTTGTAGGTCACCTATGCACTTAGTTGTAGCCTCAGGCCTATGTGCACTCAACTGCAGAACCTTTCCTTCACCACAAACTACAAATCACAATAATTTGACCATAAATACAGATCTGGACCATAAGAATGAATCTCTTCTTTATTATTTGGCCCTATTATATGCTATTACATCGAGGGTACATCATTACAATACCATGGTCCACATACCATGGACTCCCTAATACAAACAACTATGGTCCAAAAACCATTGATCTTTTACAACATTACAAAAGGAAGGGCCTTTGTTGTATCCCGAAGCCCTTACATCGCGCAATATATCGAAAACTGCATCACTCCACGCTCCACTTTGGACTCCAGTGTGCGCTCCACTTTACAGAATGAAGAGTTCATGCCAAAAACTAGGCCAAGTTGGGTTGTGCCAAAGAATAAATACATCAAATATGATGGGCATAATGGTTGTTTATCCTGATATAATCTATCATAAGAAATAAGAACACCATAATAGGACTCCCACCATAATAACCCCAATAGAAATCACAAGAATAAACCATTCATTGACACGCCACGTATATCGATGCACGTCAATGGCAATTGGTGGAGCACATGCTAGCTCATCCACATATATTACACATATGTGTCCAATGAATGCTGCTTCACTAAGTATATCATCAACAACCCTTTGGACATCTGATTGGTAAGTTATGTTAAAACTTTGAAACTGTGCAACAAAGGTTTTAGCTTGTTTGTGGAGGGGTTTCAAATTTTGTTTTTTGACTTGCTAAATTCCAATCATTTGATTGGTTATCAACTCTAAATTTGTGTAAGTGGAAATCTCACTCGCACCATAATTCCTTGTTTCTCTTAGCCCATCAAACAGGGAAAGATAATAGGCTTCATTGTTTGTGGTTGTCCCAATTATTTCTTTACTATTCTAATAGAATTGGCTTAGTGCTTCATTATGAAGCACAAATATAGTATGTTCTTGGCCTTTGTTTGGATGGCACCAAATCTGGATGATCAATTTCCACTTTTGCACCATTTACAAAAGAAGAAAATAATTAAATGAAAAAAAAATAATGAAATATTGTTAGATTGTTTTAACAAGGTTGCAGCAACTCACTATTGCATTAGGGGCAACTCACTGTTAGAGTGGCAATAACTCATTGTTACAGTGGTGGAAACTCCCTCTTATAGTGGTGACAGCTCACTGTTATAGTGGTGAAAACAGACAACTCACTATTACTCAACCATGAAAATATTAAAAAACATCGTAAAATGTTTTGATAAGTTAATTTACTTTATGTATTAAAAAACATCTTAAAATTCTTTCATGATAAGTTAGTTTATGTTATATTTTACTTTTTAGTTGTACATAAAAATATATTTTTGGACTTGGTTTGGTGCCAACAATAATACCAACTTAGGATCCCACACTATTAATTTCATTTTACTCTTTTAAATGAAGTTGCAAATAATTCATTCTCATATGTTAATTTACTTTTATCCTTTACTTTGTGGTTGTGCATTGAAAGAGCTTATTAGATTTGTTTTCTACAACATGAGTACCAACTTAAATCACAAAATATTGTTTTATTTCATTAGTTTAAAATATTTTGTAGAGTCATTCATTTTCATATGTTAATTTACTTTATCTTTTACCTATTCATTGTGTATCAAAAGAGCTTCCTGGATTTGGTTTGCTGCAACATGAGTACCAACCTAGGGCCACTATTATTTTATTTAATTTCTTTAAAATGAGTTGCAAATGATTCATTTTCATATATATTATGTTTTTTAATACTATTTCATTTCTTTAAAATAAGTTGCATATCATTCATTGCCATCTATCTAGTTGAGCTCACTGTGAAAAGAAAAGAAAATCAATGACAAGTGACAAGGGAGTTGCTGCAATCAACCTTGACCTCTAACAACCACTACAAGAACTAATGCTCCAAAATGGTGACCAATGAGTTGCCACAATGGTGACCTAGATAAGCACCATAGCAACAACTCATTGGTCACCATTGCAACAACTCGCTTGTCATCGTTGTGACAACTAACTGGAACAACATCCTGGGGCAAAAATTCTGAGGTAAAATGAATATAATTTGTAATTTACAACTCTAGAGCTAAAACAATAAATTTACCTCTACAAATGGTCACCCTGTCTCACTTGTCAGAAGATAAATTCACTCGGCAGGATTGATGAAAATAGTAGGCAGCTCTCCCTTTGAAAACAATAGGCAACATTAGGCCTTTGGGAAAGAATTTGAAAACTGCTTGCAACTCTCCCATGATTTTTTCTCGCTCGACGGAATTGTTCCACTCTCCCCTATTTCCTTGGGAGCTCCATTTCCTCGCTCGACAAAACTCTCCCTTGCTTTTTCGAGTGCTCAACGGAATGGTTGCACTCATAGGTTTCCCCTCTATGGAGGTTGCACTCTCCCCTATTTTCGCTCCTCACTCGACAGAATGAAAAGTCGTCTCCCTCTCCCCTATTTCCTCTCCTCGCTCGATGAAATGAATGAAATTAAATGTTGAAATGAAAGAAGCGAGATGAAATGAGATGGAGCAAAAAAATTCTATTGTATGTGGTCACGTCTAACCTGCCATGTGTGACAGATTGGAGGATTTATGGACATTTACTCCCCACCCTCCTCTGGTTAATGGGGTTAACTACTAATGGATTTGGGTGTATTTTCTTATTCAAATTCGAAATTGGGGCTGTCACTTCGTATATAGATCATAGGTCACCATTGGTGAAGATGCCCTACTTGTCACTTTGACGAGTGTGTGGTTACGTCCCTTCGGTGAGTTGTAATGTCGTAGCTGGCCTGCAAATGAGTGTTGCACAATGAACCTTTAAACTACCATTAACTACCAATGAGAGTTGGACATGAGAGTTAACATTAACTTTTGGGATGTTAGCTTCTCACTATTAAGATTGGGGTTGGGTCACAGGAAGGGCCTTGCCTTCAGTAAGGGTATGTGAAACCCAAAGGGTGTTTCATCGACATGTTAACCCACTCCATTAAAATATGGTAATTTTGTTACTTGTATTGGAAGAGTGGCCAGAGAAACATGATGACCAAAGGGTGGAATCAATTTTTGAAGGACAAGAAATTGAAGATCGGTGACTCTTTTTCATTTCAGAACAAATCGTCACTATAGAAGAATTTACGGAGAGGTATATTTCTATCCACGTAGGAATTTGACAGGCGGTTAAAGGGTATTTGCCTGTAAAATACATTTAAAATTTTTAACTGAGTGTTTTTAGTGATGTGTATAATGTATTTTTGATGGTTTAAAGCTTTTGGGAAAAGTTATTACTAGCAAAACCACATTAATATTATAATTCATATTGATAAATATTTAACAATACCCAGAATAACATTTAAAAAAACACTATTATATAAAAAAAATATTATTATCATATTTTTTTTTCCTGCGGAAAGATCGTAATTTTATTCATATTGAGCAAAATTACATGTTGTAGATACTGAAACAACATATTCTTTATAAATCTTGTCCTGATACAACATGATCTAAAAAATAAATAAATTAATGACTATCTATGCTTTCCTACCTTTCTTTTTTTCCACTTTCCACCGACCTCTAGTGTTGGGAGTGGATGTTACAATAGACATTTGAGCCTCATTAGTAGCAGCTAGGGTTTCTTTGTCAGAATCTAAACTTTCTGTAGAGTGTGCTCGCTTGCTACCACCAATTTCTTGCCCTAGAATGAGTTGCTCACTTTGTTGTTGTGGAAGGGTTGTCCTTGGAACTAATGCGGAGTAATTCTGATTTTCATCGTTTTGTGAGTTGAATAGGGTGCTTTGTTCGTTGGGATCTGAGTTATTCCTTGGGTATTCTACTTCTTGGAATGTGTTGTTTGTGGAATTTTCTATGTTTTCTTCCTCTTCTATGTTGTCAGGCCAGGCAGTAACTCGACAAAGCAAAAACTTATTCATATATCCTAATCCATCAGGTAGGTCTATTATATACATGAGGGAGAGACTGTTTAGTTCATCTCCTGATGACTGTTCATATTTCTCATTTATTTATTTACATATATTTACCCAATCACAAGGATTAGGTTTCAACATTCCCCCACTTAATATGAAGGGATGTTGGTGAGTCCAAGCATCATTCTGAATCGTTCAAGCTTTTCTATTCCAAGCTATTTGGTGAAGATGTCTGCAATTTTCTCATTTGTGGAACAATGACGGAGATGGATTGTTTTGGCCTCAACATGATGTCGAATCAGATGATATTTGGTATTGATGTCCTTCATTTGGTCATGGAACTTTGGGTTCTTGGCCAACTTTATTGCAGAGGTATTGTCAATCATGAGTGGAGTTGATTGTACATGTTTTACCTGCAAATCTTCAAAAATTTTCCTGAGCCAAACAATTTCTTTTGTTGCTTCAGCTGCTACCACGTATTCTGCTTCTGTTGTGGAATCTGTTGGAACTGATCATTTGGGTGATCTCCAGGAGACAACTCCTGATCCAAGACTCATAGCATATCCTGAAGTTGATACCCCAGTTTCTTTGTCTCCATCAAAGTCTGAATCAGAGTATCCAATCAAGGTGAAGTCCTCCACCTGTGTGTACTTGATTCCAAAGTCTTGAGTTCCCTTCAAGTACCTTAAAACTCCTTCTGCAGCAGACCAATGCCCCTCACAAGGCTTTTGCATAAACCTGGAGAGGATTCCAATAGAAAACAAAATGTTTGGTCTGGTAGTAGTTAGGTAGTTGAGACCTCCTACAAGCTGTTTATACTTTGTTGCATCCTCAAATTATTTTCATTCAATAGATGTGAGCTTTAAGTTTTGTTCCATTTGAGTAGTAAGAGGATTGAACTCTATCATGCCCGACCTGTTCAACAGATCTCCAATGTATTTCTTTTGAGAAAGAAATATGGACTTTGGATGTTGGGCTACTTCAATGAAGATAGTAATGAACATAGCCCAAATCAGTCATTTCAAAAATTTTCCCCAATTCCTTCTTTATGGATGCAATGTAGCTTTCATTGTTCCCTTTCATCAAAATATCATCTACATATACCACAAGATATACAACTATTTTTCCAACTTTCTTGACAAATAAAGTTGCATCATCAAGATCAAAATGTTTGAAATTTAGTTTCAGAAGATGCTCAGTTAGTTTTTCATACCATGCTCGTGGTGCTTGTTTGAGGCCATACAAGGACTTCACAAGTTTACATACTTTATGTTCATATCCTTTCAAAGCAAATCCTTCAGGCTGGGACATAAAAAAATTCTTTTTTAGATCTCCATTCAAGAAAGCAGTTTTTACATCCATTTGATGGACTTTCCAACCGTTATGAGCTGCTAGTGCAAAGAGAGTCCGGATGGTAGCCCATTTTGCTGTGGGGGCAAAAGTCTCCTCATAATAGACCCCTTCCTTCTATGCAAAACCTTATTCCACAAGCCTAGCTTTGTGCTTGTCAAGTGAGCCATCAGCTTTATACTTGTTCTTGTAGACCCACTTGTAGCCAATTGGTTTGGTTCCTAATGGATGATCAACCAGCTTCCAAGTGTTTTTCTTTATGAGGGCATCATACTCCTTTTGCATCGCTTCTTTCCATTCATCATGAGAAGCAGCTTCTTTGAAGGAAGTTGGTTCAAAATCTGTAGACAAGTTCAATTCACAATCATAAGAAACATCCATATCAACAGGTGAATTAGAGTCATCTACATCATCTCCATTTCGCCGGTTTGAATTTCTGGTTCCTGTCTTTCCAACTTCATCAGGATGAACACTTTCAAGTGTCTTTGTCACCCACTTTGGGGGACCTTTTTTAGATGGTCCAGGCTGCTCTGTTGATTGAGTTGGGACTGAATCAATATTGAGTCTCCCAATTCTATCAATCACATCACTTAAAGCATCATCCGTTGTTGGAGTTTCATGCTGGGGAGAGTGTTCTTCATAAGAAGATTCCACATGTTGATGTAGTATAGGAATCCCCCCTTCAAGATGTAGAATCTGATTATCAAATTCTTGAAATGATTTTGTTTTTGTGAATCTATCCAAGCGATCAATTTGCCGCTCAACAACATTGTTAGTTTTGAATGATTCAAGGAAAATTACATCTCTAGATACAAAAAATTTCTTATTTACTTCATCATAGAGGCAGTATGCTTTGGAGGTGTTTGAATATCCCAGAAAAATACACTTACGACTTCTAGCACCAAGTTTGTTTCTATGTACCTTTGGTATCAAGGCATAACAGGTGGAACCAAAGACCCTGAGATGCTTTACCAAAGGAACATGTCCATACCACATTTCAGATGGAGTCTTGTTTCTTATAGCATTAGATGGACACCTATTCTTTATATATGCAGCACATAGAACAACATCAGCCCAAAACATTATCTTTACATTTTTGAAGAAGAGCGTGGATCGTACCATATTTAAGATTGTCCTATACATTCTTTCAGCTACACCATTCTGTTGGGGATTATAAGGCACAGTTGTTTGATGTCTAATCCCATGTTGGCGAAGATGGTTTTCAAATTCATTTGATGTGTATTCTTTTCCATTATCACTGCAAATAGACCCAATATGAGATTGTGCATCATTTTCAATCCATTTATGAAAATTCTTTAATGTTTGAAAAGCATTAGATTTGTTCTTCAATAAATAAACCCAACACATTCTAGTGTAGTATCATAAATTCATGATATATTTTATTTCCATTTGCAGAAGGAATAGGCATTGGACCACATAAATCTGAATGAATGAGTTCAAGTTTTCTATGTGCTCTTGAATGTGAATCATGAAAAGATTGTTTGCTATGCTTTCATAGAATGCAAGCATCAAATTGCTTAGGTTTCCTAGGAATTGTAGGCAAACCAACAACACCATTTTTCTTCAAGAAGCAGAGACTGTCATAGTTCAAATGTCCAAATCTAGCATCCCATAACAAACTTGATGGAAGTGTATCTTCTTCATGATGAGAATTGTATGATAAATGTTGTGCATGAGCAGAGGTTCCTTGCAGTTTGAGAAGCCTTTCTTCTTCTATTCCCCTCATGACAAGTCAGTGGTCAGATGATTTTCTAACCTCAAGCTTGCCATCAAACATATGAATGGAGTGACCTTGCTAGCGGATGTGGACCGAGGACAGCAAGTTTCTCTTGAGTTGTGGGAGATATAGAACATGATGCAAAAGGAAGTCTGGAAGACCAGGCAGTTTAAGCCTGATTGTGCCAAGCCTCGATCGCTTGATTTTTGATTGATCTGCAAAGTATACTTCTCCATCAACATTGTTAGTGAAATCTTCAAAAAAATATTTTCTATGAGTCATGTGGCAGGTTGCTCCTGAATCAAGCAACCAATCATTTTTTCAAGAAGCAAGTGAAGCATTAAATAAATCTTCATTTACTCCAATGTTACATTATGACACAACATAGTGAGCGGATTCAGCTGCTTTACCTTTGTTTGTATCATCAGTTTTGATTTTATGTTGGTTTCCTTTCTGTTCAATTTTGTCCCATGGTAGCTTGCATGTAGAGGCATCATGTGATCCATTTCTTTTGTAGCGAATGCAGTGCAAATCTGCCTTTTCTCCTTGAGAATGTCTGCCCCCCCTACCTCTCAATATCTTCCTCTTCCTCTTCGTCCACCTCTTCCTCTTGTAGAATCTTGAGCAAGATGATTTTCTTTATGAGCAAGGCACGCAGTCTCTTCAGAAGTTTCAGGGGTTGTCTTCTTTCCAAGAGCTTTCTCTCTTTCAGCAAACTTTTTCAAAAGAGAGTCAAAGGTTATATCTTTGAGATTTCCATTTGCTTGCAATGACTCAAGATAATTGGAGTAAGTAGGATAAAGTGCCTTGAGAAAAGCGATAAGGGGAATATCCAATTCAACCTTAGTGGATTTGATATCATGCATTATAGGCTTTACTTCAGATGCAAGAGCAAGAGGATCATTATTTTGAAGTTCAAGAGTGAAGAGTTTAATCATGAGTTGAACAACTTCAAGTGCAGAATGTGAGTCATAGAGTTCTTTCAGCTTTTGTAAGGCTTCAAAGGCAGTTGAATATGATGAAATATGGAGACTCACCTCTTCATTTACAGATGTTGCGATTAATGCATAAGCTTTGTTGTACTTGTTTTCTCAAATGACGAGCTCTTTGTCTGAGGTAGGCTGTACTGGTTCATTGTCTCCGTCTCTGACACACACTCCTTTCCAAAAATCATTGAAAATGGGTATGTTTTATCATCCAGGACCATTCAGGATAGTTCTCCTTGCCAGTGAGAACTATTCCCACCATGGATATGATTGAATGCATTCTGTAACAAAAACTTCTACTGCAAAATTTTACTCTTAATGGGAAAAAATATACATCTAATATGATGCGTTAAAGTATGGAATATGACAGTTTTTAAACAACACATATATGACAGCCTTAAACAAGATCACTCCATTGATACATGGGAGAGCATACATTCAATGTACAACACAAATATCAATCTTCACCTATAACAGACCACAGTATTGCCAACAAAAGCAGCAAAAAATATATTCATTGTGTATACATCCAGAAAATCTTAAAAAAAATACTGTTGTCAGAACACTGCATTACAACAACAACTATATATCATGGAGCAATACCAGATCTCTACTTCTCACTAGTCTGAACTGCTCGCTGGAAATTTAGTGAGCTCAATGTGTAGTAGATTCGGTTCACAAAGGCAAAGTCATTCGATCTTCTGTACGGAAATCAACGCACAGACCAGCTTATGCACAGTCTCATAGTGAGCATGATCCATATTTAAACAGGAATGCAATAAAATATAGAGATAACCATATACCAAAAGATGTAGCGGAAATAATACTTCATTTCATTAATGGAAAATACTGAAATATGCTTACAACCGGAAATAGAAATAAACCAGCTAGGGCGATGGTAGCTTATCTCTGAGAAGAGATGTGTGGCTACCTGCCTCTGAACTGTGTTACAATGAGGCTCGAAGGCCTATTTATTGTTGAGAAACAATGAAAAAAAACCCTTCACATTCCAAAACCTAACCCTGGAAGATGAAACGCCAAATTGTGGGCCCCGTTTTTGGGTAAGTTGGTACATCAACTTCCCGGGTCGCGAATTGGTCGTCTTATCTCCGTTTGACGCGCATGATAGCCCGTTGGAAAGATCTCTCCGAGGACTACGACGACGGAAAAGGCGATTTTTAGTCACGAAAAATCGCTGGTGGTAGATTTCCCAAAAAACGTCGTTTAGGGCCTCAAAATGGCTCCGGAAGTTTAGGACCCGAAAAACTGCTAAAAATAGTAAATTGTGCCATAATTAAGGAAACTGAGAAAAACTGCACGAAGCACTTAGAGGGGATCCAAGTCGAATTAGCGGTGGCCACCAATATCCGCTTGGTTCATTCCTCCCCCCTTAGGAAGCAATGGTCCCCATTGCGTTGAGT
>APFE030035987.1:308909-330079 GCA_000404065.3 Pinus taeda
TTTTTGAAAAAAAGCATGGATCGTACCATATTCAAAATTGTTCTGTTCATTCTTTCAGCTACACCATTCTGTTGGGGATTATAAGGCACAGTTGTTTGATGCTTAATCCCATGTTGGCGAAGATATTGTTCAAATTCATTTGATGTATATTCTTTTCCATTATCAGTGCGAATAGACCCAATATGAGATTGTGCATCATTTTCAATCCATTTATGAAAATTCTTTAATGTTTGGAAAGCATCAGATTTGTTCTTCAATAAATAAACCCAACACATTCTAGTGTAGTAATCAATAAACATCATGATATATTTATTTCCATTTGCAAAAGAAACAGGCATTGGACCACATAATAAATCTGAATGAATGAGTTCAAGTTTTCTATGTGCTCTTGAATGTGAATCATGAAAAGATTGTTTGCTATGCTTTCATAGAATGCAAGCATCAAATTGCTTAGGTTTCCTAGGAATTGTAGGCAAACCAACAACACCATTTTTCTTCAAGAAGCAGAGACTGTCATAGTTCAAATGTCCAAATCTAGCATCCCATAACAAACTTGATGGAAGTGTATCTTCTTCATGATGAGAATTGTATGATAAATGTTGTGCATGAGCAGAGGTTCCTTGCAGTTTGAGAAGCCTTTCTTCTTCTATTCCCCTCATGACAAGTCAGTGGTCAGATGATTTTCTAACCTCAAGCTTGCCATCAAACATATGAATGGAGTGACCTTGCTAGCGGATGTGGACCGAGGACAGCAAGTTTCTCTTGAGTTGTGGGAGATATAGAACATGATGCAAAAGGAAGTCTGGAAGACCAGGCAGTTTAAGCCTGATTGTGCCAAGCCTCGATCGCTTGATTTTTGATTGATCTGCAAAGTATACTTCTCCATCAACATTGTTAGTGAAATCTTCAAAAAAATATTTTCTATGAGTCATGTGGCAGGTTGCTCCTGAATCAAGCAACCAATCATTTTTTCAAGAAGCAAGTGAAGCATTAAATAAATCTTCATTTACTCCAATGTTACATTATGACACAACATAGTGAGCGGATTCAGCTGCTTTACCTTTGTTTGTATCATCAGTTTTGATTTTATGTTGGTTTCCTTTCTGTTCAATTTTGTCCCATGGTAGCTTGCATGTAGAGGCATCATGTGATCCATTTCTTTTGTAGCGAATGCAGTGCAAATCTGCCTTTTCTCCTTGAGAATGTCTGCCCCCCCTACCTCTCAATATCTTCCTCTTCCTCTTCGTCCACCTCTTCCTCTTGTAGAATCTTGAGCAAGATGATTTTCTTTATGAGCAAGGCACGCAGTCTCTTCAGAAGTTTCAGGGGTTGTCTTCTTTCCAAGAGCTTTCTCTCTTTCAGCAAACTTTTTCAAAAGAGAGTCAAAGGTTATATCTTTGAGATTTCCATTTGCTTGCAATGACTCAAGATAATTGGAGTAAGTAGGATAAAGTGCCTTGAGAAAAGCGATAAGGGGAATATCCAATTCAACCTTAGTGGATTTGATATCATGCATTATAGGCTTTACTTCAGATGCAAGAGCAAGAGGATCATTATTTTGAAGTTCAAGAGTGAAGAGTTTAATCATGAGTTGAACAACTTCAAGTGCAGAATGTGAGTCATAGAGTTCTTTCAGCTTTTGTAAGGCTTCAAAGGCAGTTGAATATGATGAAATATGGCAACTCACCTCTTCATTTACAGATGTTGTGATTAATGCATAAGCTTTGTTGTTCTTGTTTTCCCAAATGAAGAGCTCTTTGTCTGAGGTAGTTTGTTTTGGTTCATTGTCTCCGTCTCCGACACACACTCCTTTCCACAACTCATTGAAAATGAGGGTGTGTTTTATCATCCAGGACCATTCAGGATAGTTCTCCTTGCCAATGAGAACTATTCCCACCATGGATATGATTGAATGCATTCTGTAAAGAAAAATACTTTTGCTGATAGAAAAATACTTCTGCCAATATACAGTAAAATTGTACTCAAAAGGGCATTCTCAAAAGATTTCAAATCCACCATGTGACCCACATAAATCCATCATTATATAAATCCACCTCACATAAACCTCATATAAATCTCATATAAATTTTATATAAATCCACCATATAAATCTCATATAAACTTCATATAAATCTCATATAAGTTTTATATAAATCCATATAAATCCACCATTATATATGCATATGGCATACGTCCCCTTAAAAAAAAACACAATTACCATGTGACAACGTTCAAATGGCATACGTCCCCTTTTAAAAAAAAACACAATTACCATGTGACAACGTCCAGCATTCAAATATGTAACTGCATCCAACGTTCAATTGTATCTGTTGCAGAATTGAGACTCAAAAAACCGGTGTGTGGCAGCAAAGTGCAAAACGTAAATGTACTATGAGTAGCGTAAATGCGATATGGGGTTGCAACAATACACACTCGAACTCACCTTTTTTTTTTGGCGCTCAGATTCCACACCGGACCCCTCTTGATGCACAGCCAAAAGCCTGTTCCCATGTGGGCATGCACATATATGTGAAGAGGGTAGGCAGAAGCACTGGTTAAAAGCGGAACAGTGGAGAGCTGAGAGAATGGGGAGGAGAAAAACTAGAGGAGCAAAACGAGCGAGCGCTCAACAAGCACCTACGATCTTGTGGACCAGATGCAGTATCTGTATGTAAGGGTTGAGAAGGCCAAAGATCTACCCACCATGGACATGTCAAGGTTCGCCTTAGCAACTATAAGGGTACCACGAAGTACTTTGAGAAGAAATTAAACACTGAATGGCACCAGGTCTATACTTTCTCGCAGAATAGAATCCAATTGTTCATGGTGGAAGTGGTGGTTGCTAAAATTATGAAATGTTTATGGACAGAGAGCGCAAGTAAAGGAATATGGCAGACAGAGCACAGGTAATGGAATATGGCAAACAGAGCACAGGTAATGGAATATGGCAGACAGAACGCAGGCAGTGTCAGACAGGCGTACAGGAACTCAATCACTGAATTATATGGAGAGCAGAGGATTTACAAAGTCATAAAGGCTAAAAAAAGGAGTTGGCTCTGATACCATGTCAGGCCAGGCAGTAACTCCACAAAGCAAAAACTGATTCGTATATCCTATTCCATCAGGTGGGTCTATTATATACATGAGGGAGAGACTATTCAATTCATCTCCCAATGACTGTTCATATTTCTCATTTATTTATTTACATATATTTACCCAATCACAAGGATTAGGTGTCAACATATGTCATCGACTGATGTGGCTGCAAATTTCCATCCTTTCAGCTTTGGTGGTTGTCTTCTTTTCTTGTCTTTTTTGTTTTGTGGGCACGCACTTTGTAGGTGGTCGGTTTGACGACAAATGCAACATCTGAAGGAAGCGTTTTCATAATCAAGCGGCTGGGACCATTGCTTTTTGTAAACCTTGACTAAGATCAACCTCCACACAGATCCTAGGAAAAGTGTAGATGTCCTTGCTAAGGTGCTCACTGTTTACTTTTAAGAATTTCCCCAAACGTTGCCAATGCCTACTAATACTTTGATGTGCCAAAAGTGTAGAGGTAGGTTGTATATTTTTACCCACACAGGCATTTTGGAAACCACAATGGTGTTTGGGTCAAATTTGAGAAACCATGATGCCATGAAAAGGCCAGCATTACCCCAAAACCATGGTCCCTTGTTTAATGGATATTCCTTGTCATTGACTGAGTAGAATTTGACAATGAAAAATCCTTTTTAGTAGAGGTGGATATCACAATTTTATGTCCATATGGAATAAATCCATTGACTAAGGGCTTTCGGTTTGGGCCAAAACCCATTAAACCTCCATATCACTGCTTTAGATAAATAATCATAATGTATTTCATTTACCTCAGGTATAGCGATTGATAATGCAAGGTTCTGAGTTGTCTCATGGCTTGTTGTTCTATTTGTATTTGAGGTCCCATCTTCCCTTTTACTGCCTCTTTGAAGGAAACAGGTCCTTCTGAGCTTGTGCCGGAGAAACCTCCACAGATTCTTGTGTTGAGATAGATAGTTGAGTGATTGCCTATGTCGTATTCTTTTAGCTTGTACTCCTCCTGCAATACTTTTCCTGCGTGGGTCGGAAGCTATTTTCAAGGTGGCATACCCATCCTTTCTTGTATCCTTTGTTTGATTGTTTTTATCTCCTCCAAAATCCCTATCTTGATGCAGACTGTGTTCCCTTCCATAGATCTAATAAAGGGGGTACTCTTCTTACTTTTGAGCATTTTGGATATAGGGGCTTCAAGATCCAATGTTGGGGTGTTTTCCACTTCATGGTGTTCATGCTCAATCATTGTAGCTTGCTGTTGATCTGGGTCATTTAGTTTGTGGACTCACGCTACCCACCAGTGATTGCCATATACCAGCCCAAGGTGATCGTTAGCCTGAGGCCCTGTATGTTGCTCTACCCTTCTCCAATGGAGCATGACTATCATTGCTCCATGAATCTTCTTCTTGGCACCCCATTTTGCCTATTGTGGGAAACCCTTGTCTTTAGGCTGAGGAAAACCCCGAAAGCATGGGCTATTTTTCGGTAATGTCCTCCTCGAGTTTAGATCTACATCGAGGATCTCTGGTTTGGGAGTATCAGTCCAACCAAAGGAGGCAGATATAGTATTTCACTCTAGATCTAGCATTTTGTAATTTATCCCCATGAATAGAGGCAACTTTAGTCCTTTGGGAATCCACTCAGTCTTCATAAAATAGGGATCACTCTTAATAATATAGGGATCCGTGTCTGGGCATCCCCAAATTTGTAGGTTGGGATCCGAAATAACCCTTTTCTTCGCCTCCTCAAGCTCCTCTCCACCTTGGGGATCTGCCTTCTCGGCCCAGATCTCCATTGCATATTTTCTCTACCTAACTTCATCCATCCGTATGACTTTTCAAATAACCAAGATTTATATTTTTCCTCTAGATCCACGGATCTGTAGAGAGGCAACTCAGACTTAGCATATGCTTCCATATCTGACCATTGCGGAAATAGATCGATGTGCTGGATGAACAGATCAGATGGTATCTGGCCTTTTTTTGAGACATAATGCAGATCTAGGGAAAATATGATATATTGATGTTTTCGGTAGTGGTACCATTTCCCATCAGCTGCAACTCCCTCCTCCAGCCTGCTGTGGAGATTACAAGCTTCCCTCTTGCATTCGTGCTTGTGTCCCAGATCGCTGGGGAGAGTAAATGATCCACTGGCCTGAACAAAAACCCTCGCCATCGTTATTTTCTCAAGGATGTCGAGTCTTGAAATAGAGTAAAGGAGTCGTACGACTTATATCACAACTCTATTATTATAATATTATAATAATAACAATTATATTTTATTATAATAAATTAAAAATTATAGTTATGGGTATAAATAATAATTATAGTGACAGTTATAATAATAATTATAATTATTACCATTAATTATACTATATATATAATTATTATATTTGTATAATATATAATAATTATTTAATATTATAACAATAATTATATTATAAGATTAATAATAGTTAAATAATATAAGAATTATATTATATCATATTATAATATTATAATATTATTTATATTATACAATGATATAATAATAATTATATTCAAATTAAATTTATAAATCTTATGTAAAATATTATACCATGATTGATTTAATGTGACGTTGGACCATGCTCGACCAATATTAAACCTAAGTGAACAATACTCAAACCCAAGGCAACAATATTAAACCCAAGGGAACAATATTAAACCTTAGGAATATGAACCCTTAGATTAATAAACCCAAGGGATTGATACTATAAACTCAAACAAATAATAAACCCAAGGGAATAATATTAAACCCTAGGATTATGTACCCTTGGATTAATAAACCCAATGGATGGATATTATAAACCCAAGGGATCAATACTAAAACCCAAAGGATTATGAACTAAAGGGAATAATAAACCCTGGGGAATAATATCATACCCTAGGAATATGAACCCATTGGATGAATAAAGCCAAGGTTAATGTTATAAACCTAAACAATAGTATACCCAAAGGAACAATATTTATGGGAATTGAATAAAAAAAAAATCATTCTTTATAACTAGCTTGCCTTAAGTGATTAAATAGGTGACTATGGTTAACGATGTGTTAACATGGTTGATTTTCATATCAAGACAATCTTTGTCATAATGTCACATTGGACCATGGTTGACCATGATTATAAAGCCAAGGGATTTATACTAAACCCTAGGATTAATATTATAAACCTTATGAATAATATTATACCCTAGGAATATGAACCCTTGGATTAATAAACACAAAGGATTGATATTATAAACCCAAGGAGATAATAAACCCAAGGGATTAATACTAAAAACCGAAGGGATTAATATTTTAATCCCAAAGTATATAAACCTTAAGATAATTATTATAAACCCTAAAATAAACATCGTTGATTTTTATACTGACACAATATTTTTCACAATGCGATGTTGGATCATGGTTACCCATGGTTTATTTTCATATTGAGACAATCTTTGTCATAATGAGACGTTAGAATATGGTTGACCATGGTTGTCACAACGTGACATTGGACTAAGAGACAATCTTTGTCACAATGTGACCATGGTTATTGACCATGGTTGACCATAGTTGATTTTCATATTGAGACAATCTTTGTAACAATGTGACGTTGGACAATCGTTGACCATGGTTGATGATGGTTTCCCATAAAATAAATTTAAAATTTTTAAATGAGCATATTTAGTGACATGTATAATGTATTTTTTATTGTTTAAAGATTTTGGAAAAAGTTATTAATATCTCATATGGTGTCATTTCACTATCTAAGTGTGAGCATCGACACAAGACCTTTAGAAAGTCTGTAGAAGAATTTCAGTTAGGAACGCCATTGTTGGTCTAGATAATCATGTTTTTATTAAAAAAATCACATTTTCATCCCCACATCATCATCATGGAAAGCATGTCATCATAGGAGTAGTCAAGCTAATGGACATGGAGAAACAGGTTGAGTAGTTTCCTAAGGCTGATAGTGGCAATTCTAGAGATTCACAAAGTTTTCAAAGAGAAATATGAAGTGTAGCTACAACATTAAAATGATGAAAATACAAAGAAAAGGGAGAAACTAGAGTTATTAATAACACTTCCCAACTTAGAAAAAAGAACCGAGAGAAACTGGGAAAGAAATATTTGCTAGGTTATAGGTTATTTAATAGCTTGTTGTGGTCGCTGCAACAAAAACCCTCCAAAATTTTACCTACACATGAACTTTGGAGCATACTATGAATCTTGTGATTATTCATTACATGATCAATTCTTGATTAGTCGAAGTCACTCTCTCACAAATGCTCAGTTCGAAAAAAAATTCATGAGATCATTCACTTACCCAAGCTTGAAAAAGCATAGCACATTCCATCGAGACAGTACCTGTGCAATGTTGAACCCATGCTCACAGTCAGTGCACACAGTCATTGACAGTCCCTCACTTTTGATTGTGTTTTTACTTCTATTTTGGTGAGTTTTGCAAACTGTCATTTTTGTGCACCTTCACTTTCATGAGTGTTATTTTCATGATTTTGATTCTCGCTTTCACTTTCTTCCACTTTAATTAGTGTATTTTTTCATTTTATCTCACTCCGTCATGTCTCACTTTCATTGTTGTTCACGTATCGCAAGTGTCATTCACACTTTTCTCTTCATATAGTAAATGTTGTATTTTGGCATGCGTAGTGTCGCGTAATGCACAACTAGTTTCGGTGGTTTTAAGGGGTAAACTTTCTGTAAATGAGTTGGTCTTACCGTGTAAACATGTGTTGCACTCGTTTCCAAAGTTTCAAGCATTGTCGCACAAGTGTCATCATGGTTGTCACAAAGTGTATGTTTGGTGTCACACTTGGTGTAGGTCATCGCAAAGTTGTTTCATTAAGGAAATGATGTTTTTCATGTGTTTTGAGTGTTCCATGTTGTGTCATCAAGAGGTCGAAGTGTGTGGTCACGTTTAAAGTCATGATTTTTCTATCTTCCTCTCATTGATATGACACTTAGTCAAATTGAGAAAACTCTTTGATCATACCACTCAGCCTCCTTTTGCCAGCCTGAACTACGCATTGCGCAGTCTCATCCCTCCAAAAACATCCTTATCTCTTGGCACTATGCAATGCACAATCCCAGTGCTGAAGCCCAAACCTTGAGCTCCAGAACTACACAATATTTCCCTCCAACCAAGACTGAACTATGCATTGTGCAGTCTCAAGCATCAAGCCTCAACCTTAAGTCTTGAATTGTGAAATTGTGCAAGTACCTAGCCTCCTTGTTCTTCCAACACTACATAGTGGGAAAAATCAATGCTCAAGTCCTCATCCTAGATCCTTGAATCCCTCAACCACGTAGTCACTTATCCCAAGCCTTCATAACCACACATTGCATAGCCTCAAGCCTCAAGCCTCCAACTTGAGCCCTTGAGTCCCTCAACTGTGTGGCCCTTCTACTCAGGCCTCCGGAATTATGCATTTCATAGTATCAAGCTCAAGACTCTATCCTAAGTCATTGAGTCCCTCAATTGTGTAATACTTTGACCTTGGCCATCCTAAACCACGCATTGTGCAGTCTCTGGCCTCAGTCCCAGATGTTGGCCTTTGTAACTATGTTATCCCTAAGTAAGTTACTCAACTAGTCACCAATTTCAACCCTAACAAGTGATTTCATGAAGTATCTTAGGCTAGGGATTTATCGGATTGATGTTGTCTTGTCATGTGTGGATTGTAGTCATAGGTATTCTATTATGTCATGACAGGATGACGACAAAGGAGACTATTTTAGAAGACACCTAAGGAGTTGAGGAGATAATATGATCATCATGCAAGAAGAAAAAGGAACACTGGGTTATAATAGAAGATGGAATATCGAGACCACATTGAAGACTCCTTATCTTCAAGTCATAACGAGGATGAAGAATACAAAAATGCACCATCGTTTCAAGAAGACATCAAGAAACAAATAGTAAAAAATGACTTGACATTTCCATGTCATCATGCAGTCCATGTCATCAGTGTCATGTCATGTCGTGTCATGAGCCATCATGTGCCATATCATTCATGGATTACGTAATTATATATTGGAAATGTAATTTAAAATGGAAGTCAAAGAGTCATCTATATAATGTGAAGAGTCATGTAGGATGTCAAAAAGTCATGAGAAGTCAAAAATTCATGAGGCTAGTCCAAGAGTCATAAGGGAGTTGAAGGATCACCGCATTTGTTATATATACACCATAATTTTTCATGCAAGGAAATTTTCACCTTGGCTTCTCCCACAAGGCCTCAAAGAGACAGAGTTAGTACTTTTGGGGAGCAAGTCATGGCTCCAATGCTCCACTATTGGAGCTAGTGATGTTCGTCATATTCATGTATCTTGGGACTTTTACTTAATACTTGAAGCCTAATGGCCAAGAAATTTCATGCATGTATTGTGAATATTTGTAAGATTTTTATATGAAGGCTTATGATTCATGTTTTCTTTCACATGTACTTAAGTAGTTGAACTATTTCAGTTATTTTAGTGCTTATCTTATTGAAAATGTGTTGTAATGGTTGTAACAATCGTTGCATCTATGTGGACTATTCTGTTTTTCTTGTGTGCGCCTCTACTATTGTGGTAATATTACCTCTCTCTTAGAGGCTCACCTTTCAAGAACCTTGATACACCTGTAACTAAACATTCACCATGCACACTTACTTGCTTTTTCACAAAGGAACATACATGATTCTCTCCCTTGTTGAAAGCTAAAGCCAAGGAAAACTATAAGAATATATGGTAACTGGGCCAATACTCTGGATGGGACTCTTATTCCAAAAAGTGTGAGGTCTAATTGAGACTTCACATTGGGGTCTCCCCTTAGTTGATAGATTTCCATCACCACCAACAAATGGTGCTAGAAGGAGGGCCAAGCTACAGGATGTGCCTATTGAGTCTTCTCTAAATCTCCTATCCAAAATGTCTCTCCCACAAATCATAATCCCAAAAGGTTTTTCTAAATAACTTAATCTAACCATCCCTACAAAATATGTTCATAACCTAGCCTAATTTAAGTTTGATGGCAAGGGTGAATTAACTCTTCGTGAACATCTGTTTCAAGTTATACATTTTTTCCTTTCTAATGGAATACATTACAAATATGTCATGGCTATATTTCTCATGCTCACATTTGAAGGTCATGTTAAGAGATGGTATCACACATTACATGCTTCTTCTATCCATTCATTCAACCAGCTTGTGAAGGAGCTCCATAAAGCATGTGATAGGTGTGATTACTAGAATGTTCTTAAAAGAATTAATCAACTAAGAATGAAACCTAATAAATCAATTGAATATTTTTTTGATTGATTACTTCACCTTTGATATGAATTTTCAGGAGAAGACACAGATTGGGATTTCTTTAAACACAAGTTTAAGAGTTTGGTTCATATCTCTATGAATGGTAAATCTGAACCCCCTGATGTTTTTACTCCCCCAACTCTTGTAAATCATGAAACAACTTGAATTTTGGAGGAGGAACCTACTACTCCTTTTGTTCCTTGTCCTCTTGCTTTTCCAGTTCCAATGAGGGTTCCTCCTTGTGATGATAATAAAGTTGGGAAATTTGCTAATCAAATTCCTAATCTAGCTTCTGATTCCCCTTCCTCTTTCCATGATTCAAATCCCATCAAGGAAATCCCATAATGGTTCATGAAGCCTATGACGAAGACTAATTTCTCCATTTTGTAATATGATATTACTGATCATAATTTAAATCTTGAATCTAATTTGCGTACTTGTCATCCTTTACAATCTCTTTCTCATGACCCTTTTCCCCTCAATTTGCCAAATCAAACTCTTCCAAATCTAAGCAATGAAGAGGTGCAAGGTAGTCACATTTCACATGTAAAGGAGTAAGAAGGTGAGGATTCTTTTGATCTTTCTTCTCTTTTACAAATTCCTCTCTGTGAAGATGGTGTTTCTTCACTCTTGGCTAAAAATGAATTTAAGAATCTTGCTGATGAATTGAATAGAATCGACATTCTTGATAAACTTCTTTGACACCCTTCATCCCAACATAATGTCACTTCCTTATTCAGGAGTTTCTCCATTACGACAGTGATTTGTGCATATGCCTTGATAAACTTTTGATAATACCCTGTATGGCCTAGTGTCGCATGAAACTATTTTACATTCTTCGAGGCCTCCAAATTGACAATAACAACTATCTTTCGGGGGTCTACCATCAATCCCTTCTTGCAAACCACATGACCCAGCAATATTCCATAGGGAACATAGAAAATGCATTCTTTCAGATTTAGGGAGATTTGATGTCTGCGACAGGTATCCAACATAAGGTGCAGACTTGTAACGTGGAACTTTACCTAGCCAAATATATTCTAATCATCAAAGTATACTTCTAAGAAATTGTGGATGAATTCCTTAAAATCCTCAATTACTACCCTTGAGAAGATCATAGGTGCATTCTGCAATCCAATGCATTACCATGTATTGGAAACAACCCCATTCTATTGTGAAGGTGGTCTTGTTGCGATCCTCTGGCGCGATCTTGATTTGATGGTACCTCGAGAACCCACCAGTGAATAAGTAGGCTTCCTTCCCTCCAAAATTCTCTAGGACTTCATCTCTAAATGACATTGGGAATAGATCATAGATGCATGCATCATTTAACTTCCTCAAATCTATGCATATCAAGATTTCATCTTGCTACTTCTTTTCCTGGACTACCATAGGACTTACCCAATCTGATTAGTCCATCAACTCAGTGATCCTAGCCTCTAGCATTTTGTCTAACTCCTTACTCGCATTTTACTTGTATTTGGGATTCAAATGGTAGGGTCACTTTTTTACAGGTTTTACATTTGGCTCCAAAGTAATCTTCATTACACCCATGTCCCCTACTATCCCCTTCAGATTTGAGAAATTGGTGGGAAATAAGTCCTGGTATTCGCATAATAGTTCTGCGACCTTATCAAACATATCCTTATCCCAATAGTCATCTATTTTCACAAACTTCGGCTCCGCGTCTAATCCAATGTTTACCAATCTAGTCTTCAAAGGCTTTGCTATGTCAGGGATTGCTGCTTTGGGTCCTTCAACTTCACACTGTCCCTCAGAATCTGAAATGTTGATATTTCTAGGGTCATCTTCTTCTTCTTCTTTAGCGATCATGTTATATCATTCCCACGCATGGCGCAGATGTGTATTCTAGTCTGGTTGAACCCATTCTACTAGTTCCTGAGGCAGTCTAGAGATTGCAATCTTAATTTCTTGAAGCCCCTCATCAATACATTCAAAACCATCCTCAAAGCTAAAGGTCAACAAGAAACTTTCCCTCAGGATAGCCCACTTGGTTGTCCCATGGCTGATCCCATTTTCTTGGTACGAATTCATCAGAATGGTATCCAAAGTATGATAAAATATGTGCACCCACTCAGGTTGAGGTTCCTCTCCCAAAGCTTTAGTCCATCGCGTGAAATTCTCGCGTAAATCATCTTTTCCTATGTATTCATTCGTCATATGGGTATTGGTGTACCCGAACCTTAGTTTCATCATTCACATGTATTCTTCCCAATCAGTGAAGTTATCCTTATGCGTACCCCACCAACAGGCAGGCATAGCACGTAGTGCCAGATCTAGTGCCTGGAACCAAAAACAAATTAACATCATCTAAACCATCACAATAAGGTAGATTTCGTACCTGCGTTGATATGCAACGAAGTGATTTTGTCAACATGTTGGAGCATAGTGAGGAGACTTCATGTAATCGGTTCTGCCAATGGTCGAGCTCTTCTTCATAATCTGAGGTGTAGGAGATATCTCTATCCCATGTAATTCATCCATATATTGTAGGATTGATCCAGAACTCATCATGCGTAGTGATATTATATATCTGGTCCAGATCTTCCCCATCTTCATAATCATGGATTGGTTCCATGTATAACGCATGTTCAATTGGATCTAAGGGAACAATTACTCAAAGTGCCTTCCTCTCAAATGTCATTCTACATTTCTTAAGATTAATGACTGCATCCATGTTGAAGGTCCAATAAATTCCTAATAGTGTTGGGTAAGGATTACTATCATCCACTATCTCGATCACTTCAAAATCGTCCAGGGCGCTCGCTCCTTCAATATCCATCGTAACCCCATATAGGCGCCCCATAGGAATGATTTTTTGTTGATTGGCCATGCGAAGCTGGATAGGAGACCACTAGATCCTAGATCGAGAATTATCTAACCATTACTCTCTGATCTGTGCAGTTACCTCATTTCGTGACCTGTTTGTTTCTTACTTTTTCCCACTTTTCATACGATGTGTTTTTCTAGAGGAGTTTTGACCTTACTTGTACAACTATCAATCAAATCTTTGAGCCCTTCCACTGACTTTATATCCCATAATAGCATCATACAATTCTTCAGAAAGGTAGCTAGTAGTGATGGATCTACATCCTATGCTTCATTGTTACCACCAGACTTCTCCTGACTTTCTAAGGTAGAGGCCTCATCGAAGCTCTTTTTAGCTTCCAAAAAGGATTCCCTAGCTCGACTCAGATTGATTCCCACTTCCTTCTTAGTAGCCTTGCATAACCATCCTTCACTTTCCAGTTGTTTTCCTTTATCTTCTCCAATGGCAATACCACTTCGCATCACTATATTAATGCTAGGTTATTCTTTGTGAGGCTCTTCCCTCATCATTTTGAATATTATACATAGGTGTTTGAGCCTTTTTCTCCTGCATCTTGGCTATTATTACTGCGAAATATTCTATAACATGATCAAATTGTCAGCAATACTGACAGCAAGGATGCATTGGGTTCTCCACAATTATAAAAAATGATGTGTCGGTAACCCCTTCCAACCCCTCCTCCTCGTCCTCTTCCTCAGCGATAGAATCCTCTGCGCGCTGTACCCATGCCCTAATCCTGAGGCTGATTTTCTATCTGCATTCTATATGTAGGGTTCCACTTCATCATTATTTCATAGCTTTAGTAGTTGTGCTTATCATGCCCTACTAATTTACAAAATGTACAAAAAAATTGTTGCCGAGTTTTCACAAACTTCTGTACGAGATGACATTTGTTAGTCACATGCTTCCCATCTATTTGACAGATATCATACCATAAGGCTACCCCCACACTTGGTCCAGTGATTTTTTCTAGTTTTAGAGGAACATGACCTCCCCCAATGAGGTAGTTCTGGTAAACGTGAGTGTGGTCCTTGTCATGACCATGGCCTTTACACTTTATGCACCAAACTTCTGTGTGCACCTCAAGCTGGACTTCCTTTCCCTTCTTCAGGCTCTATAACTCTATGTGCAAGCTTTCTAGCTGTGATTGAATCTATTGTACCCCTATATTTGTATCCTCCACTGGTGAAGCTTCTAATCTCATGGAAATATCCACTGCTTCTACTTACATTACTATTTTCTATTTCGACAATGGTAATCTCAAATGAGGTAGGAGTGAAGAAATGTACCAGTCTCTATGTTGAGTCTCTGTAATGGTCATATTAGCTTGTTGAATAAGGAATTTTAATCTTTGATCAAAGTCCCATGTGGACTTCTTTACCCTCTGTTGAATCTTCTTGAGCTCCATTATAGACGGGACCTTATATTTGGGCTTCTTGAACTCACTATTCAACACTTGCTCGGTTTCTATCAGAGTCACATAAGGCTTATCTGTGCAAAACTTGATGTACCAACTTAGCACTCTATCCTATAGCATTGTGACTAGCTGTACTTTCTTCATAGTATCATCAGTGATCTGTTGTACCATCCATATATCATATGCGACGAACCAAAATTTTTCAGGGTCTTTAGTTCCCAAACCCTTAAACATAGGCATCTTCATTGTATTCACCATGTTAACTCATTAGGGTGGAGGCAGAGGTAGAGTGGATGGATGAAGTATCCATGTGATACCCTGTCTTATGATCTGTATTGCACTTTGCGGTGTTCTTAGAATATTACCTTCATTGTCGCTATCAGACGATCCTAACAATGGACTATATTCAGACCCTAATTCTTTATTCTTTTTTAATTCTCTCCCAGTTTGCGTAGTCCAAACATCAATTTAAAGGCAAAATGCATTTTTCGTACTATATCATTTTAATCTAGGTCTTCAGAGATTTCAGGTACTTACCTCTTGGTCCCTTGAATAACCTATGCACTGCTTCACTATAGTTGGTGGATGTATCGATCATGAACTTAGTGATGAAACCTCCCAAAATACGATCGATCCAGTGGTCGACGACCCACGCGATGTTATTTTCTGAAGCCTACAAGTGCTTCACCAGTTATAGGGTCCACACAATAGGGCCATCAAGCTTCCATGTACCCTGGCTATCCACCAATTTTGACATAATTGGGGAAAGAGCAGAAGAATATTTCATGTTTGTCTATGAATAGGTATCAATTCAACCACTTTTCCTTTGACAAGCACAAATTTCTATTCTCCTGAGGTGAAAAAGTGTGCAACTTTTGATCGATCCACATTTTGATCTCTTTCTTAGTGTGGTACCACTTATCACACATTCCTCAACAAGATCTTAGTCCTGACAACATAACCATTTGTTGGCTTGAAGGTGCCTAACCCATGTTCAAAGTTAGCTGCGTCAACCAATGAAACCCTAAAGTGCTGGCCCTTTTTACAACAACCAGTGCAACATAGGTTGCAATCTCACCTGAAGCAGTATTAGGGGATGGCAGAACCAGGTTTCTGCATCCAGAGGTCTGTGTGATGGGTTCTTCCGGATTATAAGGCTTAGCTCTATCTTTGTGAACCCTAACCCCTTCAAAACAGTAAATTACAGTAATTCACCTAAACAACATCTATATCTTTGCGAAGGTCTTCAACTCGTCAAAAACTACATAATTTATATTGATATACCAGTTTCGTGCATTAGATAAACATTTATTCATATACTTCTAGATACAAAGTGAACAAACATGATTACAAAAAGAAACACAAATGAATAGATATGGAAAGTATGGATCAAAATTGTCTTTATTAAATTTGATATTCAAAGTACAGACTCTTCTTCCCTATGCACTCAATTGCAGGGGCCTACACAGCCAGCTTGTGGACATACCAAGGTCTTCACGCACACAGCTGCAAGAGCCTTCCACTTTGCCTAAGTATATGAAAAAGACCTTCCTTCCTTAGCTTACTTTCCCAAAATAATTATCTTCTATCTTATGATTCCTTTTTTAGACTCGCTATGACTTTTCTATTTATAGCCTTTCCTTTTACAATAAACCTTCTTAACACCTAGTAACCTAAGGGACTAAAGCCCCTTTGACTCTTACTATCTTCACACACCTCTTCCACAAATTGCGGAGACTTTACATTTTTACAAAAAGGAAATACAAAATTTAACCTTAGGGACCCCATCGCAACATCCAATTGCTTGCCTTTTGGTCTTGTTTCTTTGTTTTGTCTTGTTTTTTTTAATTTTCTGTTTTTCTTGCATAAAATATGCTCTTGTTTGGATCAGAAGATAATATGGCAAAACTTTAAAATGGAAATTGGGATGATGAAGAATGTTTGGGTTATTTTTCATCCTCTTCTCTATCTTGGGCTTACATATCTTTAAAGTCAATGATGTTTGAATGGAAAATATGATCCATTTGGACAGAAAGGATTTGGTCGAACTATAGAGACCATATCTATTCTAGGATATTCATTCCTTGAGTCAATATTTTAATGAAATGGTGTTCTTCTTGCTGATCCAATTGCTTACAAGAAGGGAAAGGGGAAAATGAGTAGCAAGAAAACGAATATCAAAGGTATATATAACTTTATCTTAGGGAACAACGTCTTTTGCTCTCACTAAGTCAAGGTGCCTCTTCTGCCCCAGTGAAATAATTAATTTGCTAAGCACAGGCCTATAAATAAATCAATAAAAGGTGAAAAAAGAGAAATGCTTCTTGCGCAGTGAGGTAACCTCACTAGGGTATTGTTCAATCTTGCTGGCAATGAAGCAATTCTTGTGTTCCTGTAAAGACTTTGCCAAGATTTTTCCCAAGCCTAATGCGAATGGAGAAAAACCATACATGAGAACTAAGGCTCTAATTATCCTAAACTCACAATTTTATATTACCCTTCTCCTGAATAGAAAAATTTGTGATTTGGAAATCTTTGTGAATGTGTTTAACCAAGAAAAAGGATTGAGGAGACTATATCCGTAAATAGGTAAAATAAGGAAGCAAAGGAAATATATTTGATGAATCAATGCTTGCTTAAAGACTAAGACCTTGTACTTAGGGGTGGAACCTGAGAAGAGAGACTGGGGTTCTACCAATGTGTCGCCAAGAGTTGTTGCAATGACAAAAACCCTCCAAAATTTTGTTTAAACTTGAATTTTGAAGTCTATTTATGATCCTAGGATCTTTCGTTCCTTGATTTTTCATATTTTATTCATGGATGGTTTGTGCTCCCTAAGATTGTAAGTGTCAAAGTCACTTGATTATGCATGCTCAGTTCTTGAATAATTCACAAGTGCACTTCTCTTGATGTAAGCTTACATAGATGGTGCATGGCTCTTAGAAGTGAGGCTCATGAAATAACTAGTAATAGTGACTGCACAAACCATAAGAATGGTGTACTATGAAATAGATATCAAAATTTAGTGTACACTCTCCATTGAGAGTCTCCCTCACTTCAATTTCAATTACACTTTTGTTTTGGTGAATTTTTCTCAACTGTCGCTCTATCACACCTTTGTTTTCTTTAGTGTCACTTTCATGTTTGCAACTATTATTTTTTCTTGCATTCTCTTTTATAAGTGTCATTTTCATGTTATATTCACTCTAGCATGTGTCACTTCCGCTTTATTTAAGCCTTTTCAAGTAATATTTTCACTTTTTTCTTACTTTCACAAGTGTCATCTTTTCGCATTAGAAGTGTTGCACATCGTAAAACATGGAGTTATAGCTCATTTTAAAGGGAAATTTTTGTTTCAATGGCTCCAATTTACCATAAATACATGTATTAGATCCATTCCCAAATTTTTATGCACTATTGTACAAGTGTTGTCATTATCGTCACAGAGTGTACCCTAAGTGTCACACTTGGAGGAGAGTAATGTTTCATCATCACATTAAGGGGATCATGTTATTTCTATGTGTTGAGTGTTCTATGTTGTGTCATTTACTATTTTGAGTGTGTCATCATGTTCATGTCTTACCTTCATTTCATATCTACTTCATTGATCCCACACTTAGTCAAATTCTAAGAGATCATCTACCCAATCAACTTGACCTGACTTAGCCTCTTTCAATTACAATTGTGTATTAGAAAGCCTCACGCTAATCCCTTACCTACTGAATTTTCCCAATGCATAGTTCCTACCTCCAAGGGATGCACATTGCATAGTCATAATGCTCAAGGGTTACCTCCCCATTCTCAAAAACTGCGCAATCTTGCCTCCCAACCAGTCTCTTTTTGTGCATTGAACAGTGTAAGTCATCAAGTTTTCTCCCCAATTCCTTGAACTGTGCTACTCTGCAATCCACTGACTATTCCCCCTCAAACATTATGCATTGTGCAGTGTCAAGGCTCAAGCCTACCTCACTAAGACCCTCAACTGCATGATATTTCTTCCAACACTTCTATTCTTGTGAATTATGCAGTCATAAGCATCAATACCTCTCTCGTAGCCTCTCGAACTATGCAGTGTACAATCCTTGAGCCTTTCTCCTGGTCTAGTACCCTGTTCCAGGTCAATCAATGGATTTCATGAAGAGAATTAGACTAGGATATTTTTGGATCGATCTCATGTTGTCATGAGTAGAATTTAATTGTAGGTACTACATCATGACATGATAGGAGATCATAATATAAGACACTTATGAAGCTATAAAGTCAGGTTGATCATTGCATAAGAAGATGAAGGGACACCAGATTGCAACAGAAGTTGGAAGATCAATATCACAATGAAGACTCCCTATTTTTAGCCTCTTGGAGGGTGCATATGAAGAACAAATAAGATATTTCATGAAGTAGTGAAAATACCTCTCATGAATATTGAAGACAAACCAACAAGAGGAACATCTTGGCATTTCCATTTCATCATGGAGTCCATGTCATCATTTTCAAGTTGTGACTTGTACCAGTGCCATCATAAGGTCATGTGTATCCACGTGTCTATTAGAAATAATATTGAGAGGGGGGGGTGAATCAGTATTATCACATCAATAAAGTTTTTTCATTTCCATATTCAGATTCATATATGCTACTTCCACAACTTCTTATGATTCAGTTAGTTGATCCTTAATGAGTGCATTAGAACATTATCAACCATATTAACAGTAAACAGGTGCGATAAAATAGAACAGATCATCATACATAAGCCACACACATGAACACCATGATATAAGTGGAAACCTAATGTGGGTGAAAACCACCTGCTGCAATATGTGTCTATCTTCTTTCAATTAGAAACTTCTTCTTACAATTGTACTGGTGTAGTCCTTTACCAGTACGCAGACTGCAACCTGCAGAGAGCTACAACCCTCTCTCATTTTCCAGACTCTCCTGGAAGGGAGCTACAACCCCCTTAGCTCTTGCACTAGCCAAGATACTAGTACGTAGGTGCTGGCCTATAGAAGGCTACAACCTTCTCTTTCTTCCTGGGACCACGTTTCATAAATTTTTAGACTGGATCCATGAACATCAATCAATCATCAAGAATTTCTGCATCAAACAATCTCCTTTTCACCAATTAGCAATGAATCAAGTAGAAAGTTCTCTGACAGTTGTATCCAAATCATAGTAACTGTAACCACACACCAAATCTAAACCCAAAACAAAAAAAAATACTATCATTCAAGCTTAAAGATTAAGACCCATCAATAGAACTTATCCTTCTCCTTGTGCTTAGGTTCCTTCTTTATTCAGATCCAGATATGCACCATAACCCAATCACAGTATTCCAAATCTAGCACTTTATCAGATATTCAATAACAATTCAGATGATACTTTGCCAAATGATCTCCTTCCTCTTTTATAGTCATCGAACTTTCACAATACCATGGTCAAAAACCATAATAACACAATACCATGAACCCAATACTTGGGATCAACACTTTTGGATGCAATACCACGGACCAAAACCATAGGATCAAAAACTATCGGACTAATACCATGAACCAACCATGAAAGTGCGTGAACTTTTCTCCACATGAAATAAGCTTTTTTCTCCACATAAAAGTGCGTGAAATTTTCTCCACATGAAATAAACTTTTTCTCCACATGAAATAAACTTTTTCTCCACATAAAAGTGCGCGAAATTTTCTCCACATGAAATAAACTTTTTCTCCACATAAAAGTGCGTGAACCTTTTTTTACATGAAATAAACTTTTCTCTGCATAAAAGTGCGTGAACTTTTATCCACATGAAATAAACTTTTTCTCCGCATAAAAGTGCGTGAAAGTTTCTCCACATGAAATAAACGTTTCTCCACATAAAAGTGCGTGAAAGTTTCTCTACATGAAATAAACTTTTATCTTCATGAAAGTGCGTGAACTTTGCTGCACTATAATTTATCATCTAAGATGAGTGGGTTTCCATCAAGTACAACATATGTATCATAATTCCAACAATCTCCCCCTTTGGACTTGATGGCAACAAAAACCAATCACTCTCCCCCTTTGACATCAAGGGCAAAGGCAAACCAAGATAATCTATTTCCTAGAGAAACATTCTCCTGCCCATACTCCACCTGAGTACCTGCTGAAATCTCTGCTCTGCTGAAGTATGCTATTGATGCTCCCCCTGACTATAAGCAAGCTCATTCAGATCAGCAACCCTGATTTCCTTCTATTCTTTCTCTGCCTTCGTTCCACCTGAAACCAACAACAGCTGTGAACTAGAACCAAAAGCTTCTAAGATAATGCCAACAATGCATCATTAGAAGTTTATCTTCTCCCCCTAAACCTGTGCCAGATGGTCTCTGTCAGACCCATATCAGACTATCTTCAACCAGAGCCTATCCCTACTGATATCCATCAAGCCTCCATATACGCGATTATCTCTGACAAACCGACGTATGTACGTGGATCCTCCTCAAGCAACTCGCGCACACCCATTTTTCTCTAAAATAGACAAGTTTTAACA
>APFE030035997.1:0-15582 GCA_000404065.3 Pinus taeda
GACTCGGTAATGACTCGGCCGACTCGTTTTCAATGACTCGGTCGTTGTAAAAAATACATTAAATATTTAATTTTTTGATAAAAAAACATAATTTTAAAGATTTTAAACATAATTCCAAACAACAACATTATAATATAGATGGAAGACAACATATGATCAAAGTAGGCTCATGAACCAATCCATTATAGGTACCCAATGGCAATACATTTGTAATCTCTGATAACTGTCCACATTAGTTGGAAAGCTGAGACATTTTTTAAAGCCTGTTCTTGCATAAAATCATTTTTGTTTCTTAAGACGAAATTAAGGACACTGCATGGGCAATTTGCTGTACAATTTGGAAATTTGGAGAAACAGTTACAGTATATTCGGATCAGCAGGAAGATACCACAGTGTGAGGAGATGATCATGAAACTCTGCCAGAAATAGATGGTCTTTCCAGCTTGTAGAAGCCACTTGAAAACAACATATATGAAATGGACTTATAAAAGAGAATGCCTCGCCTCTTGTTGCTCACCTATTGGTTACAATAAAAGGAAGCTCATCACTCAAGATGAAGAATTGGCATCAAAGGAAGATGAATGGGGAACAACTGTCACCACCATATACAATGGGACTTCTAGACGTACTCTATTCTATAATTTTTCAGGCACATGAAGTGAACAGTGACTATGCTCTGTACTTGAAGGTTGAGGAATTGTTTTGGATGAGCCAGATGACAGATCCTCCCTTACTTTGTCTTGAGAGTGAGACCTATCAGGTGCATTTTAAGCTGTTGGAGAGTGTAACAAATTGCAGAGCTATTCTCAACTCCAGCACACGCAAGATATTGAAAAATAACACTATATATATATATGTATATACCTAAGCAACATTGAAGTAATATTTAGTCGGACAGACATACACAATAGTTTAGGATCGACATCAAAAAGTATCAAATGATGATGTAACTTGTAGGGATGACCTGTAAATTAACCTCGGCAACAGAGTGGTTTGTTGGTTTGATCAATCAAGCTTTGGGAAACATGTGGCCAGTGACCCGGCCGTTTTTTTAGCAGACCCGGCCGGGTCGGCCGAGTCATTGAGTGACTCGGCCGGGTCATTGCTGACTCGGCCGACCGTTCCGTTTCTTTGACCGAGTCAGTTCCCAAGCCATCGACCCGGAACGACTCGACCTGGTTGGTTCTGACTCGGCCGGGTTGTAAAACACTGGATAAACGGTCCCTTTAAAAGGGACTCAAAATGGATGCCCTAGGTAACAATTTCAAACATTTACCTACTTCAAGAGATAATGGAGTTTCATGGAGAATTCAAAGATATTCATCCACTAGGAACATTCATTACATGCCATACATTGGATAATATATGCAATGCTCTACTAGAAAGCTTTTCAAATTTAATTTTCAACAATTAGGGCACAATTTTAGCATATTCTAGAGCACCACCATACATTAAACAAATTCAAGAGAAAAATCCCATCAACATGAGGCACTTACAAAATGACATGCAATATATCCATCCAAAAATCCAAGTAGCATCTCCAAAAAAGAAGTGTGAATCATCTCCACACATCGAAATGCATCCAAAGAGTCTCCAATATCCAAAGAAACAAGTGCAAGTTCTTTACAAGAGAACAAATCAAAGTGTGATGATGATTCAATACAAATGAAGTTGAGTTTTATTTATATGAGACCTAGTAGGTCAAATTAGTAGCCTAAGAGTGCCCTAACATTATTAAATTAAGCAAGATACATGCCTTGGTCACATACCAACCAAGTAGCTTTTACAAAATATGAATTAGCCAACCATATGCTAGCCAAAATGATGATGTCATGCTAATGTAGGGCCATTGGAAGGCCACATTGAGTACTCTTGGTGCCAAAATGAGTGAGATGGCTCCATAAATCTCGAACAAGGGGATGACCTCTCAATCTCCATGTAGGTCATCATGTGGGACCCCAACTTGTGTTTGGGATGCAAAAGTTGGTCTCATGGGTCTCCTGATGATGGAAGAACCTGTAATGGTCCAATATTGCAGGCTCTAATGATGGAGCTTGCCCTCCCATGTCTCAAGGGATGAGACAAACCTCCTCTGGGCCTTGGATTAGTTGTTGCATAATGCTAAGCCGGTCAGGGCACACTGACCCAATTGCATCATCTCGTGAACAGTGGGAAAATGAGTAGATTGTTGAGGACGCTGAAGGTGCCCATGGCATTAAATGATGCTATGCACACGATGGGAGTCCCATGGCTCTCAACGCTTCCCCTTGGGGTGTTAATATGATCCTTTGGTGCACATGGGCCCTAGTTAAGTTTCCCAGGCCATGATGAAACCATCTACCAATTACATATAATGTCCAGTGCTGCATTCACACCATCAGGTACAATAATTCATTAGCGCATCTAAGTGCACCAAGCATGTTAATCAAGGGCACATTGGGACTTCATATTGGGGTTCCCTTCCAAATTTGGGGATTTAATCTCGTAATAGTGTTACCTCCCTGGGTAGAAGTGGTTAATAAACAACCCTATTAGGTGTTCCTAGCCCCTAAGGGGAAACACAAGTACCTGGTATACCCTTCAAGTGATAGGTGGCATATGAATGATGATAAAATGGAAGGGATTACAGGGATCTCCAGGCCAAATGCCATGCGTACAAGGATAGCAATAATGAAGGATGTCCACATATTGGGTCTATAGATGTAGAAGGGAGCAACTCTGGATACATGAGTTACCCCAACGTTTGCTTTTCCACCCCTCTTTATTTGTTTGTTGCCTTTTCTTAATTTTTCTTTGTATCACTGCTCGGGCTCCAGGAAATTAGAGCATGTTGTGAATGATATAAAGTAGTTTTTGCCCCCTTAAGGTGAGTCAGTTTATTGTTCACCAGGGGGTGGGACGTGCATGGGTTCCTTAATGATGTGGGGGCACTCATGGGGCCCTAGGAACTGGAGTGGTGGCCATGATTAACGGTAGAGCTCATGTTTGACTTTTGCCCATGTGCTATATTAAATGTCTTGGCCATCTTTTGCATTTTATAATATTCTTTTCTTCTGCGTTTTGCTTGTGGGCAACATTTCTAGGCCCGACCCAGTTATGTGGACAAGGGGAGGGGGAGCGTCAGTGCCTTGTAGACTCGAGAAGGAAAATGATGAAATATGGCTTGTAATGTGCAAAAGGGAATGAAAAATGTGGAACGAGAAAATGGGATCACACAACCAAAATCGAGGTTTCCCACAAGTCAATAGGGGAGATCCCACGGGACTAGGATTGAGGATTAACCCCCCATTTAAAGTGAGGGAACAAAACCACAATCAAAGCCCTTCTTTCTTCCAAGACACCCAATAATCCATGCCCAAGAAAAACAAGCATAAGCACTCGATTACACAATGAAAAACATCACTTTTGGGTTGGATTGCCCACCATCTAACATATGCTCTCAACAAATGGGCGAGGGGACATATGACCGATGCAAGGAGCGGAGATCAAATGGCACAATGTATCAGCTAAACTGGTGGCTGTCAGGGGTTGTTGGCTACCAGCAAAAGAGATAACTAGGAGAAAATTTCTCCTATGGGGTCACCCACTTTTGATCGCTAACAAGGTTAATCAAATGTCAAGTTTAGGCGATACGTCAACGTATCTTTTGTCAATGTACTTTTCCAAATATCGAAATGGAAAAATTTGACCTTTCCTCTTTCGCACAAATTGCAAAGGGAAAACTATTTGAATGGGTGGAAGGCCAACCTTCTAACTCGACTTGTCTTGAGCAAGAACGAGCAGCCATACTTTCTTCTCTCCATCATTCTTCCCTCTCCTCTAGCACCTATTATTTTGTTTGGACATCATGGTATTCAAGTTCTATGATAGTCATGTTGGTGCAGCCAAACTTTTGGCTCTCGCGGAATAAAATTCAGTTTTTATCTGCTTACTTTGGTTTGCTTGATTCAATGTTATATTGTGCAGATTAGTAAAAGTTTTATGCTATTTATTTGGTCAATTATCCACTTAGATACATTTTCTTCTTTTCCGTACATAGGCCTGATTTGCAAAGGACTATTCCACACTAAACCTAAGGATTTTCAATCACTTGTTTGGCCAGTAACTTGCTTGTCAAACAGCTTTTGTCTTGTTGTTTTTTAAGTGTTTTATTACATATATGTAGTCTAGACAACGAGTACAAAGACTAGGGGGACCTCCTGAGGTTGACAAGCACCATCCCAAACGAAGAGGGAGATTCGCTAGTGATATATGGCCCTAGACTCTACCTACATAAGGACATACAAGAAATAAATGAGAAACTGACTTTGCTTCAGATTTGCACAACATATAGTCATTGGGCCCAATCTAACCCCTCTTCATTTTGTTATCCCAAGTGAGCATTTTGTTATTGAGGGCTAACCATAGATGGACTTTGCGTCTTAAAGGGCCTGGAAGACTCCAGAGGGTGCCCCACCACCATTTCTTCTCTTGGGGAGCTTGAGTCATAAAAATCCTGGTACCCTTGTTTGGCTATATATTCTCTCATTGCCGAGTTTTTAGACCATCAGAGGATATCCTCATCCTCTTCATTAAGGTGAATGAAATTAGTATAGAGCAAGTTGACAAATTGTTCCCATTCGTCAATAATTACAATAATTACAAACTGAAGGCTCTAAATAGCCAGATTTATCAGTATGCCACAGAAATATTTTCAAAATTTTAAGTTTAATATGAGGTGCTTCAGAAAACCCTTCATTCATTCACAAGAAAAATTCAAATGATAAGCCTGGGATCAACACTAGTTGGGCTCTTCAGAAAATGCCATTTTCGGGAGTTGGCTGGTTCAACCGAGAACTTCCCCAAATGCCCGATGATCTCGAAATCAAGATTTTCTTGGACAACTTACTTCAACCATTAAGAAAGAGGGAGAAAACAATACTAAAATCCAAATCTAATGGAGATACCTGCCATCATATTCAGAAATTTAACTACCATTCAAACCTTAGTGACTAAACAAGATACCTGTGTTTAAAATCACTCTTCATCAAGCTATCATCAATGGCTGAAATTAAATTTATGCACAGAAATAAAACATCTTACAACATTTTCATAAGAGTAACACCAACAAGATTTCAACCCCAAAATCTTTCTTTATTGCACCAAAAAAACGATTACAAGAGCTTTCTTTAACACAAGACTCACAGATCGAATGATCTCAAATGACCCCTGACACCCTATTTAAATAAAAAATTCCCAACGGCTAGTTCGAGTGATCCATATCAAAGTGATCTCAACCGTCGATGAGGATCAAAATCTCTTTTAATCTCATCCATCAAAAATTTTAAATGTTGAAGAAATTTCACATTTTAATATAAAAATTTAAAACTTTGCATTTATTTCCTCAAAACTTTGACTTATTATTATTTTATTATTTTATTTCATTTTTTTTATTTTTTTTAAGGGACCCTCGAACTTAGCCTTTGGAAAAATCACCTAGGACCTAGGACTTATGAGGGGATAAAACATTTTCTAACCCTCAAGACACTTTACATCATGATTTTTACATTTTTACATCTCAAGGGGGGAAAACCCATTTGACATAGACCCTCATAGACTACCCAGTTCTGCGACACAAATATAATCTAGCAAATCAAGCAATAGGTAATAACCTAACCAAATAGTTAGGATTATTTCCAAATCACTTTTACATAGACTTGACCTAGCACACTAGGACTCCCCTAAGATTCTAATGACAAAGTCCATTCCGGCTTTGGGGTTAAGCTGAAGAAAAACTCTGCTGATCATGGATCGTTGAGACAAAAAACCTTCCGAAACATAGATCATCACTAGAAGATTAGGTTTACCTAGGTAATTACATGACACAGATCTGCTAAGATTATTTATGATTTACACATGCAGACTGGGTTTACAAAATAACATGATCAGGCTGATGATGACAGTCGAATGGCACAGACATATCGATCAAGCGCTATCCCTTTTGCAAAAAAAGGGGGTGTACTGCTATGGGTAGTTGACACGTAGTGGTCTGAAAGGCACTTCATTGCGGGCCCCTTGGACGAGCAGATGGTCCAAGGGCCCGAGAGAGTTTTTTTTTCCATCTAGACTTAATGTCTTGAGAAGCTTGAAGTTGAGCTTTTTTGAGGTTTTTTTCCGCCCTCTAGTCAAAGAGAGAGAGGAATCTAGGCTTAACCCCCACAACGAGGTAATAGCTTTGGACTCAACCGATTTCAACCTTAGATTATTGCCCTGATGGGGTTTCTGACCAAGAGGCAATTTTTCTTAGGGCTTAGGAGAAGAGTTGGCAAGAGATTTAGCCTCAACACCGGGAGAAAACAGGGGAGGGGGAATAGGCTAGGGAGGGCCCACCTTTGAGGAGGGTGAAACCGAGCTGCCAACCACTTTTTCATTTAGAGAATCACCATGAAGAAAAGAAGGACCTTTGTTAAGGGATGAGGTATTTCCGTCTTCTAGAGATGATGCGTCAAGGAGAGGTTGTTCCCCCAGGGATCCCAAAACTGGGTCTGTCATGTCCGTTGAGTTGGAGGGAGCTTCTTTTGTCTGCTTCGTTTACTTTTTCCTTTATCTTTTCCACATGCACCCCGCTTCCTTCTTATGACAGCCAACCAATAGGTGACCCACCTTATGGCATTTGAAACATCGAAAAGGGATCCGCCAATAATCAAGCTTTTGCACCCACGTTCCGCCACCTTTTTCTAGTGTTAATTTAGTAAGCAACCCATCCCTGGTGTCCACTTCAACCTAGGAGCTGCAACCATGCCCACCTACAGTCCACTTTGGAATCCCAGTCTCATTCTAGTCTTGTGAATTTTCCAATTTTGTTTCCTATCACCTACAAGGTGGATTCCTTCCAAAATCTTAGCGAAAGGCCTAGCAAAATTGCCCATAACTTTTGTAGGTTGTGAGCCTCCCACTCTACATCAAAATTTACTGACCAACATTGGAGTACTAAGCCTGAGAACCCCCACAACCATTGTTTCTCCGTAATTTTCTCCATGTTGGGTTGTGAGTTCATTAGTAAACAAAACCATCCATGCACCAGTAGATAAAAGGAGGGCCTATAACCCAGCGCCGACTCCCAATTCTCTTTTATCAACTTCTTGGTCGCTGCAATGGACAGCTACTTACCAAAGCACCTACCTACTACAACTTTTTGCAGGAAGAATGGCACCTCATCCAATTCTATTTTGTTGCCTACCATCAATTTTTCTACTTGATTTTTTTCAGTGAATACCTTTGGGGCCACGGCGTTTTGCAATCCCTTATGAAGAGGAGGAGGGAGGTGGATTGGTAGCTTGATTGGATTTTTCCACCGTGGAATTACTTCGAGAGAATTCATTGCCAGAGGTGTGTTGTTCAGTACATTCGGATGGTCATTCCTCCATCTAAGTACTTGTTGTCACCATCAGTACTTTGGAGTGCTTTCAAAAATACTCGGAGGAGCTTCACCATATTTTCCCTATGTTAGGGCTCAATTCATAATCCACTTCATATTCTTCCATCTCGTCTTCCAACTGGTTCATAATCTACCAAGTCTGACTCCATTTACTTCGCCAATTTTGAAAAATGCCCAAAATACTAACAAACAACACCTGCCATCAATAACGCTGTTGAAATGGGTAAAAAACTATCAAGAAAACCTCAACTTCGACACAGGATAGATAGGAAATCCAACAAAGGAAAGAGATACAAGCTCGATCCTGCAGTGCGACAGACACCAAAAATCCCAAGTATCAAGCCGCCTTATCATATATATATCATTGACAATGCCTTTTAAAAGAAGGTCCTGAGGTGCCTTGATGCCTTTCCATGAAGGGTTATGTCCTTTAATTATTAGTACTTATTATGTCTTGTCTTAATATTACTTTCATTGTAAAATTGTTTATTTATTTAATGCTTTTAATTCTATTATTTACATATATAATATAACAAGTGAAATTGAAACTAGGTCATCAATTAGCTTTGGAAATATTTCTACCTTTGCCATGTACTATGTTGTGTGCCTTGATGTTGATCATTCTTCACCCATTTATGCTTATGCCTATATCCACTTCCTGGTCACTGCAATGGATGATGACTTACCAAAGAACCTACCTACTACAGCTTTTTGCAAGAAGAATGGCACCTGATCCAATTCTATTACGTCGCCTAACACCAATTTTCTACTTGATTTTCTCAATGAATACCTTTGGGGCCACGGCCTTTTGCAATACCCTATGGAAAGGAGGGAGGTGGATGAGCAACTTGATTGGATTTTTCTGTTGCTGAATTACTTAAGAGAATTCATTGCCAGAGGTGTGTTTTCAGTGCATTCGCATGGCCATTCCTCCATCTAAGTACCTATTGTCACCATCAGTACTTTGGAGTGCTTTTGAAAAGACTCGGAGGAGCTTCACCATATTTGCCCTGTGTTAGGGCTCAAATTGTAAGCCACTTCGTATTCTTCCATTTGGTTCATAATCTACCAAGTTCGACTCCATTTACTTCATTGGTTTTGAAAAATGCCCAAATTACTAACAACCAACACCTGCCACCAATGAAAATCCGTTTTTTGCAAGAGGGTTTGAAGCAGAGCACAAGGGCATATTGCCAAGAACGGTGGTCTCGGGCAAGTGTAACCCCAACAAGAAGACGCAGCAGAACGGCACATTGTTTTCTTGGGCAGCTAGCTCCCAGATGGATGAACAGCTACTTGACTACACTTCTGACTACCTTGCTGCTGAGGATATTTGGGTCAATTTCTCTCGACCGGCTCCAGCATTGACTACGTCGGCGATAGCCAGTTTACCGATCACAGGGGTTGAGGCAGTTATAACTCAAATGGAAGATATGGCGGTCTCTCCGCAGACCCTAGAATCGACTCCGCCCCCGACAGCTATGGAAGGAATATTCATCCCGGAAGAAGGCCCGAAGTTACCCTTCCTACCCATTCCTTCCCCATCGGACCTGAACATATGGTCGCAGGCCTTCCTGGCAACAACAATTACCCAAGGTGGTGCGAGTGTTTCAGGAGAAGGACCGAATAACTTGGGTCAAACAGCACAGGGATTGCTGCCTGAACAAGTAGGAATCCTCGGGATTGCCCCCTTCTATATAGCGTTCCAACCAGTCGGCTCAGCCCCTCCTTCAGGCTGCTTCATTGGCATTCCCGGAATGGACCACGCTTCGGAAGGAAATCGTTCTGATTTAGAAGACATTGGCCTTGAGAAAGGAGAGCAAGCAGCTAAAGCGCGGCCAAAACATCCAAAAAAATCAAGGAATTCAAAAATCAGAGAAAAGGACAGGTGGTTAATCTTTGGAGAAGGAATCTCTATGGCTCAAGCAGCCCTCACAGAGAGCACGGTGTTAGTTGGAAGGGTGAGAGGCCGAAATTACTCCCCGATAGGCCTTCGGAAGTGGACAGCAGAAATTTGGGGGAATCTCCTCATACAGCTCCTAGGTATCCTCTCACTTTCCAGGGGCTGGTTTGCTCTAATTTTCGCTCATCCAGACCAGGTAGACTAGGTCTTCACGCGGTATTGGCACATCAAGATGACACCAGTGCTATTGAAGCGATGGTTGCCAATGTTTGACCCAGAAAAGGAAAATCATGGAGCGGGGCCAATCTGGGTCCGATTGCCTGCTCTCCCGTTACAATTTTGGGGGGAAGAAATCTTCAAGGTAATAGGAGATGATTTGGGTATCTATCTAGATCATGATAGAACCTACCAAGACACAGGATGCCTAGCATTGGCACGTATTCTAGTGCATCTATATACCAGAAAAGGTCTGGTAGAGAGCTACCTGCTTCAGATGGGCAACATCACTCGGAGGCAAATTCTAGATTACAAAGGCATTCCCTTTCGTTGCCGCAAATGTCACAAAGTGGGACATTTATATAAAGACTGTCCAAGAATTTCAGGGCAGAATCAAATCCCGGCCAAAGTGTTGGTCTCAGCCTCCACTCAAACTCTGGATTCAAATTTCGATTCTCAATTGGACCTCCAAGAAAGTACTCCGCCCTCTAGACTGACTCCGCAGCAGGCCGTAGCTCACCATTTCACAAGGGCATCGGATCGACCCCCTAAAAAATCCAGATCCTGGGACACGGCTTTTGCGGGTACTCCCTTCTCCACTCTTCCTCTTTTTTCTTTATCATCTTCTTTGAACTGTGTCATCTCTCAAGCTGAAGTTAAGAAGTTATGTTCATCGGTTTGTCCTATTCCCGTTGTGCCTCCCTCACTGTCCTCCCCCATTCCCCAATCCTCTGTGGATAGGACCACCTGCCTGCTCGATGATCACCCACTATCAAGTGGGCCTCACCGATATTTCCTCAGATCCCTACCTGCTGCTCCTCTTTGGTCTTAGGCCTGGACCTTGACCCCCCTCCTTCAATTACTCTCAAGCCTCCTAGAGGTCGTCAATCAAAAATTTCTAAGGCTATTAAAAGGGCTAGTGCTGAAGTGGCCTCCAGGGTCCAATCCCCAATCGACTGGGTTCTTAGAGCAAAGAGCAACCCACACTCCTCTCCCCCGTGATCTGTCTTTCCTTTAATTGTAGGGGTCTAGCCAACCCTGACAAAAAGCTGGCTCTCAAGAGGCTCTGTCTATCTGAAAGTTGGATGCTATTTCCTTCAAGAAACTTTGGGGGAAGGTCACCAGATAAATAAGCTTCTCTTAAGTTTTCTCCCAACCTGGGATTTTCATTTTTTGGATGTGAAGAGTCGCTCTGGTGGCTATGCCTTGGGCTTTAACACTCGTTCTACAAAAATCCTCAACATTTGGGGAGGAGAAGGTTTTCTTGGTCCAGATATCTGGTCTATGGAGTTTGACAGACCATTTAAGATCATCAACATCTATGGCCCTTGCCAGAACAGAGAATTCTTCTGGAACAGAACCATGGAGGCTAATTTTATGAATCAAGATAATATCATTATTGGTGGAGATTTAAATTTCTCCCTCAGATCAGCGGAATCCTGGGGTTTCAGGGGTCAAAGTGATCATCTCACAGCATTTTTTGAAAACTTGTTGGATGCTCACTAATTTCTAAATATTGACCCTGTTAAACTCAAGCCAAATTGGAGGAATCACAGATTCGGGGTAGATGCCCTTGCTAGAAGATTGGACCGATTCTTGATAAAAGCCCCTCTTATGGCAAGTTTAATTCTCTTTCGTCAATGGGTGGGGAGTGGTGGGATCTCTGATCACTCTCCTATATTTCTAGAGCTCAAAGGTAATCTTTCTAAACCCTCTTCACCTTTTAAATTTAACTCCTCCTGGTTGCTGGAGCCGAGTTTCAGGAATTTGGTCTCGGCCACTTGGATCCATTGCTCCCAGAATGAAAGCTCCTCCCCAGGGGAGCTCTTTGCAAAAAATCTAGCAGTTCTAAAAGGCAAAACAGTAACCTGGGCCAGATTAAAACAAAGAAAAGAAGATGAAGATCTTCAAAGAATTGAAAAGGCTCTACTAGCCTTCGAAGAATCAACTCCCACAGGATCGAGCTCGGCAAAACAAAAGTTGCAACTGATTCAACTGGAAACTGACAGAATAAAGCTTCTTCGCTTAAAAGAAGAAACCTGGAGGCTCAAGAGCAGAGCAATCTGGCTCAAAGCAGGTGATGAAAATTCAAAGTTCTTTCAACAATATGCAAGGGGTCGGAAAGCCATTAACTCAATCTGGGAATTACAAGACTAGAAAGGAAGGAAAGCGGGCAATTTTGAACAACTAGCTAACGTGGGGATTAGACATTACTCTAATATCTACAAGCCCCCATTGGAATAACCCTTCCAAGCATCATTCGCACTGCTAAAGCTCTGCCCAGATTCATCGAGCCGGAGGAAATTGAAGAACTAAACTCTCAAGTTACTAGAGAAGAGCTTGAAGTTGTGCTGAAGTGCTTTCATAAGGATAAGAGCCCGGGTCCTGATGGGTGGCCAGTTGAATTCTTCAGTTCCTTTTTAGATTTAATTGGAGATGATCTCATCCAGACCATTGAAGAAAGTCGAAATTCTAGCAGAATTTTGGAGGCCTTCAACTCGACTTTCCTGGCCCTTATACCCAAATCTGATAACCCTTCCTCTTTTGAAGATTACAAACCCATATCCCTCTGCAATAGCATTTACAAAATCATATCCAAAACAATAGCCCTCCGTATTAAACCCTTTCTCTCCGGAATGATATCCAAGGAACAATTTCCCTTTCTCAACCATTGCCAAATCCATGAAGCAATTAGTACTGCTCAAGAAGCTCTTCACTTGATTAAGAAGCTCCATAAAAAGTTTGTCATCCTAAAAATTGATCATTCCAAAGCCTTTGATCGTACCTGTTGGTCCTACCTCAGGATAACTCTCACTCACATTGGCTTCCCCTTTGCTTTCATCAATTGGATCATGGGTTGTCTTACTTCAGTCTCCTTTAGTATTCTCATCAATGGAGCGGCTTCGGCTTTCTTTCATGCGGAACGAGGCCTTAGGCAGGGATGTCCTCTCTCCTCGCTACTCTTTCTCCTAATCTTGGAAGGCTTCAGCAGACTGATAACAAAACGCAGAGAGGAAGGCTCTTTGGCTGGAGTCAGGCTCTCAAATATGTCCTCTATAACCCATCTTTTATTTGTTGACGATGTTCTGATTTTTTTAAATGGATCATTTCAAGACTCGTATGCTTTCAAGGCTATTCTAGATCTTTTTTGTATAGCTACAAGCATGCAGGGAAATATTGCAAAATCAACTATTATCATATTTTCCTGCCCGCTGAATGAAGCAAGATTAGCTAACCAATTTTTTGAATATGAGCGTCAAGATCTGGATGATGGTCTTAAATATTTGGGTTTCAGATTAAAACCAAATGGTTATCGCATAGCAGTTTGGACTTGGCTTATAGCCAAGATTGAAAGCAGAATCAATATTTGGCAATAGAGACAGCTTTCTAGAGCAGGTAGGTTAACTCTCCTCAAGTCGGTCCTACAAGCTATTCCAGTTTACTGGATGTCACTGGCCTGGATTCCCAAAGGCATTTTAAAAAGAATTCAACAATTATGTTGTCGCTTCCTTTGGCGCGGACAAATTCCAGGGAGAACCTTGCTTGGGTCCATTGGGACAGCATTGAGAAACCCAAAAAACTGGGGCGTTGGGGCATAAAAAATTTGCATTTATTCGCTGAGGCTTTGGCTGCAAAACTGGGCTAGCAACTTATTAATTCCAGAAGTCTTTGGCAGGAAATCACTTATCATAAGTACATATATCCGCTCTCAATTCTAGAATGGATCCGTAGACCTTCAGTTCCTACGGTTGGATCCTCCATAATTTGGAAAGCATTATCTCAGTCTATCTCTCTGATCAAGCATGGTCTGGCTTGGAAAGTTGGCAATGGAGTTCAAGTGAGGATTGGTTTGGACGCGTGGAGTGGATGTGGGAATGACCATATTCCCCCCTATCCTCTTTGCAATTTCCTTCAAGACTCAGGCATCACCCACTTATCACATACAGCAGATGATATTCAAGACAGGTGGCAAAACCAGACCTAGAAGGACCACATAACACTCAACATTTTGACAGTTTGGGTCGATGATTGGCAGAGATTCATAGGCTCATTAGAGGAGGCCAATGTGCGTATAAACGACAATCAAGATGTCCTTATCTGGGCATTGGATCCCCAAGGCAAATACTCCCCCAAATCAGGTTATGCTTATACAATGGCAGTGAGACACACATGTGATTTCTCTTGGTGGTGAAGTCATATCTGGAAATCAAAGGCCCCTCCCAAATCTAGGCTTTTCATGTGGTGCATTTTAACAGACAAGGTTCCCACTGAACTAACGCTGAGGCGTCGTGCAAACTGCGAGCCTTTTAGATGTTGTCTGTGTAGAATGCAGGAGGAAGATACTTCTCATCTCTTCTTTACTTGTTCTGTCTCAAAAGCCTTCTGGCAAAGGATCCTCACTTTAGTAAATCTACATATTGATTGGTCGGGACTCGGGACAAGATATTGAAGAGGCTTAGCAAAGATGGTGGATAAAAGCCAACTCTCAGAAAACTAGATGCCTTCCACTGCTAATTTGCTCGAGAATCTGGCTTAACAGGAACAAATCCATTTTCAAGAATGCCAAAATAGATTGGGACTCCTCCAGTATTTCGTTGTTGGCTTTATACAATTCGCTCCCGGAGGACCAGGACATCTGATTCCCTAAGATCATTACCTAGGAATCCATAGACATAAACTCCCCCTGGGGTTTTTTTGACGGCTCAGCACAAGCTGAAGGCTGTGGTGGAGAGGCGGTGCTGCATATGGATAATATAGTGTCTTATAGAATCAAGGTCGGCCTTGGCAAAGGCACTAACAACTATGCGAAATTGAGCAGTCTAAAATACCTTCTCCTTTTTGCAAAAGAACAAAATTGCCAACAACTTCAAATATTCAAAGACTCACAGCTCATTATTAACTGGAAAAATAAAGTTAATCACTGTCACTTGCACACACTTAGAGATATTTTGACTGATATCCTTTCTCTAAAGTCCCAATTTGACTCATTTGCATGCTCACATATATACAGGGAAAGAAATGAGATCGTTGATCGTTTATCCAAAGAGGCAGCACAGTTTAACAGAGGTCAATGGCAGATACAGGAATACAGGGGCGACAGTTTCTACAATTACTATCATCGTCATTTTATGGACATGATTGGTTCCTATCAGAATGATCGCTAGATCATTCAGCATCTTTTCTTTTACTTTCTCCTTCTATGTATATAACTTACCACTTTTCCTGCTAAAGACTTCTGGAATTAATAGCTCTAAACAGTACCAACACGAGATAGATAGGATATCAAACAAAGGAAAGAGATACAATGTTGATCTTGTAGTGCGACAAACACCAAAAATCTTGAGTATCAAACCGCCTTATCATATATATATATATATATAGTTGATGATGCCTTTTAAAAGAAGGCCCCAAGTTGCCTTTAGACCTTTCGATGAAGGATTATGCCCTTTAATTATTATTACTTATTATGCCTTGTCTTAATACTACTTTCATTGTAAAATCGTTTATTTATTTATTGCTTTTATATTTATTATTTATCTATATAATATAACAAGTGAAATTGAAACTAGGTCATCAATTGGCTTTGAAAATATTTCTACCTTTGCTATGTACTATGTTGTGTGCTTTGATGTTGATCGTCCTTCACCCATTTATGCTTATGCCTATGCCTATACTAATGAAACAATGGCAATTGTTCATTCCACACAATCAAATTCAAGTGCTTATTTTGCTAATTCGCTTTTGAATGGCCTCTTCATCTCCTATAGGTGGTATCTCTGCCTTAGCTAGTGGCATATGGTGTGGTTGAGCTCAAAGGATGTGGATTATGGGTTTCAATATGCATTGTGTGCATTTGGTTGTGTTGCTAGAATGGTTGCTAGAATGATTGAATATATATATATATATGAAAAATTGGTTTTGCCTTTTACAATGAAGGCCCCAAAATGCCTTGTTACTTTTTCATCAAAATTGTGTTGTCTAATTATTATTACTTATTATATCTTATCTAAATATTACTTTCATTGTAAATTTGTTTATTTATTTA
>APFE030036002.1:0-35537 GCA_000404065.3 Pinus taeda
CCCATGTCGTGGGTCTATTTCATATGATCCTTTGAGTGGGATGGTTGCATCCATGCTAATGATCCATGCACATGATCCATTTATTGATGGATAACTGCACCTTATCATGTATTCATGTATTTTTATATGCCTCTCATGTTTAACAGGCATGACTATCATATTTCAGATATTGTACATGTATGTTTGAGTTGCAAGTCTTTCGATGTTGGTATTCCAATTCCTCGCTCCATCTTAAATCATTTTAGCCATCGCTCTCAGCTCTGACTTCATGCTTTAGGGGGCATCTATTACACAATAATTTTTTACTCTCCTATCACTCCCTGTTCATGATCCTGAAGAAGCCTAGTAGTGACTATTGTCTTATACTTTCACCATGAAACCTATGCTCTTACATCGCTTGAAGTTTGAAGAAAGTATTCCCCAATCTCTTTAGAACATTTCCAAAGAATACAGTGACAACCAGAGTGCAATACATCTTGTAAAGAACTATCCATTTCATTCCAAGGCTAAACATGCATAGCTCATGTATCATTGTGTACGGTTAGTGTTGGAAGATGGACAGTTGAAGCTGGAAAAGGTACACACTAGCTAGAATCGTGTAGATATATTAACAAAAGTTGTAACCACGGAAAAACTAAGATTCTACTCGGTTTCAATTAGTCTTCAAGTGTGATGATGAAGATGAGAAATAACTAGGTCTAAAGTGGAGCCATTGTCCAACAAATGAAGTAACGATGGAGTTGCTATAACCAATCTCCAGGTGGGAGATTGTTTGTTGTGGAGCCTGATTATCTCCTTTATTCCGAGGTATCACCGCATTGGACCCTGGTTTGTAATGTGGCGGAAATGCCACCCATAAATGTAAGCCACCACGCGGTCTAGGGCAGTGACAACGATGATTATTTGGAGCCCTCCCTGGCAGGGAATCGGGGGTAGTGCGCGTGAAGCTAAAAATAGATGTAAAATTGCCTTGTAAAATGTTGTAATTTCATAGTCAATCTAAGTCATTCATTAGGTGGATATCTCACGGTAGAAGTTATGTTTAATTTAGGGTTTTTCTCCCTAGAAGGAAACACTTCACTATATATGAGGGAATTGTACTACGCCTATGCAAATTTGTATTCTGAGTGAGAAAGAGAGAGGAGATTGTGTGAGATGAAGAGGGAATTACAACAGATTTTCTAGAGGTTGTATCTCTTCAGTTTGTTGGATAATATAAAAGGAAGGACTCGTTGTTTCTCCATGGACGTAGCTCAAATTGGGTGAACCACATATATCTATGTCTCTCCTGTTTTATGTGTTTTCTGTGTTTATATTTCTGCAATAAATTTTATGTATTCCATTTCTCTGTAATATATATTTTTCTAAAAAATGTGTTGAAGTACTCCTTTTTACTTCCCTTCGTATGGCTAGGGTAAGGAAATCAATGCCACAGTTCATCAATTATCTCTAAGTTTGAGTAGGCCTACCTATCTCTAGTTGTTAGGGTTTCCAACTGCTCAATTTCATTATATATTTCTATGGGAACAACAGAATGAAAGTTTTTAGCATCATCTTGGGCATGTCGTTGGTCTTAGTTTCAGCCTTATGGGTTGTATCCTCCCCCCACACATACTTCTCATGCGTCGGTACTACCTATAGTCAAACATGCATATCCTTCTAGTATCAACACATAAATGGCTAAGAACACAGATTTGAGTGTAGAGATAAGGCAAAGTCATAGTTATTGACAAGACTGGGATGATGAAACCCAAAAGGACACATACCCAACTCCAAAGTGGGAAAATCTAGTAATAGATATTTAAAAAACACTAGTACAAGTAGGGTTTGGAAAAAGTAAAATGAAAGCTACCACATTGTGTGAATATAGTCCCACTATGCAAATGAAACGACGACCAAGTCCATATGAAAAAACAACACTAAAAGATAATAGTCGAAGCCAAGAAAAATACTAAAGACAAAATTATAAATATAAGAAGACTTAAGAATTATCCAAGATGCAGTGACCTTTGTGCATCAAGAGAATACTAGTGAGGGTCCCTGTGTACCAATTACATTGAGAGAAACTCATAAACAATGGTCTACAACTAAAATATCATATGAACAACCAACATACCTCCTTAGCCCTGAGATGCATAGAACCAATGCCCAATTTTTCCTTAAACAACTCACTTATAGCTTCACTCTCATATCCTTTCCCTCCATAGTCACTCTTAGGGATGCCAAGCAATTATACTCCCATATTAATTTTTACTAATTGACTATAGCTAAACTATACTTCTCCCAAAATGAAGGCCAAACCTCATTTTTGGGGGCTTCAATCTTTTTCCCTGGGATATTTCTTCTAAGATAGACCGTCCACCCCCGTTTCCTCCTCCAAATGTTACTTATCATGGTTAATGAGATGCAATATACTCAGATTCTTCTACATTCACAGGGGTGCCCATGCCACCCCTTCCATTTAATGTAATCCCCTCTGTAAGGTGGTAGGCACAACCACCAAGTCCACTAATCTCCTCCATTTACACCGGCATTAGGGAGCGCCCATGGGCTATACTTATTAACATATTGTTACATATTAATATTAATATGTTATATATGTTTAGATTAATAATATAATAATGTTGGGTCCTTCATTTTTGAAGGAATAGAAGTTCTGGAGGACATTTTGGACAAAGCTTTCGAAATTAGACCACCATAAATGAAAGTGGCAGTGGAATACTTGTTTTGGGACTTGTGTGATCGAAACAAAGGCCACAAATCAAAGAAGATGGAGCCTATTTTGATATATTCACAAGGATTCAGCTTGTTGTTCTCAATTGGATTCACAAGGATTCATACTTTTTTCTTCAAAACAATCAAATATGGCCAAAATCATAGTCGAATCACTTACCAGATACCTAAAGTTCGTAGGAAGGGGGGATGAAGATGTTGGAAAACACTGGTATTTATGTGAAGTTGTTTGGAGAGCTTGTCAGACACCTGACGCTACTAAGATTATTGAATTTCAAACTATGCTGTGGGATAGAGCATTGAGATGGTTTATAAAATCGATCAATGCTAACCCCAATGCTAGTATAAATTTGGTTAAAAAGGAATATATTCAAGAATTTAAGTTATGTCGCCAAATCAACAAGGATTTGCAAAATTATTAGATATTCACCAATGGGAGGGGTAATCTACTTAACAATGTAACAACATTTTAAAGACGCTATCAACAAATTTTCTTATCCCATTGATCTGCATCATCAAAGATATTTATTCATTATGGCTATGTTACCAATGACTCACATTCTATTGTCTTAGTAGAAGATTGATACACTTCATGATTCCTTGGAACAAGCGATGCAGATAGAGGCTATAGCTTGTTATCAACAAAACTGTAGAATTGGTATTTATTCAACTGATCCTACTATTATGGGCCTTCATAATAATATTGCTACCTTGATAGACAAACTAAAAGATCTTGCACCTTTATAGTCCGCGAGGCCTCATATTTGGTGTACACACTATCAGGCTGAAGGGCATCATGTTACAAAGTGCTAGCGAATGAGGGGGTCGGGACCGTCTAGTTCTCCTATGGGACCTCCTCCATCGCAATCCCCTAGAATTATGAAAATCTCCTATGCTCTTCCTTTCTCAGGCCATATAAAATTCTAGTCATTTCCAAATCCTCAAGGTATGTCTTTAATTGATTATTGTGAGATATTTCAATGTTTTGGTCATTTACCTCATCTATGTCTTACTCTACAAAAGTACTCCAATTTTCCTAATAACTTGTTCTATGAGTTTTTTTTTATCGCCTAATCATCATATGAATCAATGTCGGCCCTTAGATACTTTAGCTGACCACCTTGATCGTTTATCCTTTCGTATTAATGAGACTCCTCGAAGATGAGGAGGGGGATCTCCAAGAGGAGGAAGATTAGGTGAAACAAGCCTGATTAGGTGTTATAACTATGATAAGGAAGGCCATGTCGTGAGAGAATTCACTATGCCACGAAGACCTTGGTGTTCATATTGTTGAGTGAATACCGATGAAACTGAATATTGTCCTAAATGTATTGCTCGGTGCGAGGAATGAAACTAGGCTAAAGGAGCTAATTCATTTTGTGAAGAACCTTAGGATCCTAGTCTTACAATTTAGCCCAATATCAATGTTGTTACAAGGGGAGGGAAGAAGAATGGAGCTGATATTGGGACTCTTGATTAGCCATCCATTATAAGACCTACATCTCCAATGAAGTCTTATGATCTAAATCAACACAAGGAGTACTATAGGGATGTAGTTGAACTTTTCCGACAGTTGATTTCTTCACAAGGATATCACAATGAACAACATGAGAAAGTAAAGGTACATGAGTAGAAGAATTTTCTAGAACCTTTCCAACCAATAACGAATTGGCTTAAGTTATTTCTACAAATTATGAATGATGGAAAACTCACAGGTCAGTTACGGAAAAAGTTAAAAACTATTGTTAAGGATGATTTTTCTTCTGAAGAACTAATGTTTGCAAATTTAACTAAGCAACATTCCAGGTGGGTACAATGGAACAAGAAGAGAACCAGAAGGGATTTCTTGGTAGAGGCTTAGATTGAAGGGTTTAAAATTAAGGATTCCATGTTGGATTTGGGGTTAGATGTCAATATTCTGCCGAGGAAAACTTGGAAATCCCTTAGAAAACCCAAGTTATTCTTTCCCTTTATTCAGTTTCAAATGGAAAATAAATATTGTATTCTTCCTGTTGGCAGATTAGAGGATGTTGAAGTTGATATTGTTGGTATTAAAACTTATGTAGATTTTGAAGTTATTGATATAATTGGAGATAAATATTATTATCCAACTTTATTGGGCATTTACTGGGCTTTAGAGAATTATTTAGTCATTGATATCAAGTGAGAAACCATGACTTTTGAAGTAGATGGCAGGACGGTCATACAACCCCTTGCTCCTTATCAGGGCTCGAGATTTACTGAACCTATGGATGAGGTTTAGTCATATAATTTATTGGATCAGATATATCAACTAACTACTAGGAGGCAAGAAGATTATATTAAACCCATAATAGATGGATCTATTATTTAGTGGAGTATTCAAAGTATTGAAGTTGGCTTGAAGGCTATGATGGAATATTGGAAAAAAGGAACTCATGAAATTCATTCTCGACATTGTGTCATTGTTTGATGTGTCTATTGGATTAGTATTGAGCTATGTGAGTATCCTATTTTTAATGGTACTAATTATGTTGTAAATTTATAAGGAAATTGGCTCTTTCATAGAAGAAATTCAAAATATTCCTTTAATGAGTGTTGCTTTGCAAGAAACTCCCACAAGTTGGTCGGCGGCCCATCCGGATCAACTTCAATATTGGAGCACCATTAAGGTTGTTCTTTTGTATGAGTTTATTCCTCCAAATGAGATTTGTAGCAAAATCCCCGCTTATGATGGTTGTACTTTCTTGCAAGAGCATGTTGAGCATTGTTGTTCTATATGGTAGGTTCATGGCCTAGAAACTGAAATGTGGACACATCTATTTATCCATTCATTGGGAAATATTCCACAAGCTTGGTATTTGGAGGAGTAGTTAAGATGCCAAACAACAAATTGGGAGGTGTTGTCTACCCAATTCTGTAGAGACTTTTCCTTCTCTAATGTTGATGGAAGGATAGTGCAAGACCTTAGAGATATCATAGGATTATTTTTTTCAGCTGGGGATGCTTTATCAAAATGCAACTGGTATGGAAACTTTACACACCGGTATGACTCGGGGTTTCATGAAGCTGTGATTTGTAGCAAAGATAGTAAAGATCCAAATTATGACCTCGATGAGTTGAGGCATTTTTCTTCTAAAGAGTTTAAAGGGAATGGAAAATAAAATAGGATCCTATACATGATGCTCCACATCTTGAAACCTCTTAAGTTGAATATGATGAATATTGAGATAGAAGATAAACCAAAGATTTCTTCTATTAGGGACTATTGGGATGATCAAAGAACTCAGGAAATTTTCGATCTACTCAAAGAATATGAGGATTTATTTCCCTATTCTATTTCATAATTAAAGGGAATTAAAGGAGATTTGGGAGAGTTGAAAATAACATTGAATCCAGATACGAAGCCAGTTGAACATCGACCTTACAGATTGAATCTGCAAGTTAAGGAGAAAGTAACGAAGGAAATTGACAAAATGCTAGTTGTTGGCCTTATATTATTGGTTGATGAAGCTGAATGGATAAGCCCCATTGTCATCTAGGATAAGACAGATTCAAGCAAAATTCGAGTGTGTGTTCGCTATCGTAGTCTCAATAATGAATGTGTGTATGGCCCACTTCCAATTGCTTTTAGCAATGAAGTCTTCGATAATGTTGGGGGTAATGAAGCCCATTCTTTACTGATGTTTTCTTGGGGTATCACCATGTTCACATTGCAGAAGAAGATAAGAAGAAGACCACTTTAACTACTGAATGGGGATCCTATGCTTATAATTTTATGCCCTTTGTGTTGAAGAATTCCTGAGCTGTTTTCTAGCGCATTGTTATTGATTCTTTCTGTGAATATTTACATAAGTTTCTTGAAGTCTACATGGATGATTGGATTGTTTATAGTTTTCTCAAGCATCATCCTAGATTGATCAGGGTTATGTTTGATAGGTACAGACAACTTCAAATATCTTTAAACTTGAAAAAATGCAATTTTGTTCTGCCTTTTGGAACATTGTTGGGGAATATCATCTGCAAGGAGGGAGTTTGTGTGGATATTTCCAAGGTCACGGTAATAATGAATCTCACACCACCCACTTACGTCTGGAATTTTTGTTCCAGTTTGGGACATACTGATTATTATCGAAGGTTTATAAGAAATTATGCTTCAATTACAACTCCACTTGAGAAGCTTCTCAATAAATTTGAATGCTTCATGTGGTCTAGTGAATGTGATGTTGCATTTGATACATTGAAGGAGAATCTTACCAATGCACCTTTCTTGCATACGCTGACTGCAACAAACAATTCCATGTCCATGTTGATGCACCTGGAAAGTCCTTGGGAGCTATAATAACACAACCAGGTGAAGGAAACATGGATCATCTTGTCTATTTTGCAAGTAGAAAACATTTGAATGCGGAGAAGAATTATACTACTAGAGAATGGGAATCTTTATCTATGGTATATTCTCTCCAAAATTTCTGACATTATTTGCTGAGAGGTCCATTCAATTTTGTCATAGACCACCCAATGCTGAAATATTTAGTTAATAAGCATGTGCTTGAAGGAATAATTTTTCGATGGTTATTTTTATTACAAGAGTTTACTTTTAAAGTGATTGTCAAGTGGGGAAGATCCAATGTGGGGCCGAACCATTTGTCTAGGTTAGAGTTACGAGAGTGAGGGGGATCATATGATGATCAGTTGTCAAATGCTCATTTGTTTCGTATTGAAGTTGTCCCTAATTACTTAGAATATTTTTCCCTTTTCTTGGTATAGGTCAATGTCCTCCTGATTATACTATGGTGCAAAAGAAGCATTTGGTAGTTAGATCAATATGGTATCAAGTTATTGCAGGACAACTATATAGAATGGTTGTCGATCAAGTTTTATGCCATTGTATCCTTGATCATGAAGGTGTAGGTGTATTATGGAAATATCACAGTGGGGTTGCAAGAGTTCATCTTGGAGGGAAAGCTACTACTGAGAAATTTCTGCAAGTTGGCCTTTGGTAGCCGACTCTCTCTAAGGATGCAAAATAATGTGCAAAGACTTGTGATGTCTTTCAATGGGTTGGCCAAACATTGCATTTCGATGAAATACCTTTACATCATGTCCCAGATCTTGTTTTTTTTTAGAAATGGGTAGTTGATTTCATTGGGCCTATTCATCCTCTTGCTTGTCATTTGAGTGCTCAGCATATAATTACCATGGTGGATTATTTGATTCATTGGGTAGAATTTTCTCCAGTTAAAGATTTCACTACTGATATGGATGCTTTGTTTATCCTTTAAAACATTATTACCATGTTTGGTTGTCCATGAAGTCTTAAAAGTGATCCAGATTCCCATTTCATAAATGAAACTGTCCAGGCTCTACTACAGAATTTCATGATGAAACACCATAAGAGAACTCCTTATCATCCGAAAGCCAATGGGACTATCGAAGCTTTTAATAAAATTTTAGAGAAAGGACTTACTAATGTTTTCTATACAAACAAAGATGATTATGATGAACGAGTTCCTTCTACTTTGTGGGTCAACTGAACTATAGTCAAGTGGTTTCAAAAGTACATTCCTTTTGAACTAGTTTATGGGAAAGAATTTGTTATTCCTGTTGAGTTTATTATTCCTAATATTTCTGTTTCTCATGAAAATGAAATTTCTTAAGATGAGTCCATTCTTGAACGAGTGCATGAATTATCATAGCTAGATGAGTCCTGATTTCTTGCTTATTTTCATCAATTTGTTCTGAACGAGTGCCAAAAGGCTTGGCACAATAAAAAAATCAAGAAGAAATCATTTTCTGTGGGTGGCTAAGTATTACTCTATGACAAAAAGTATCACAAGAATCATGATAAGCTCCAAATGCATTGGCTTGGTCATTTTTTGTTTTGTGGAAATCAAATATTTTGTGGTTGTTTTGCTTGCTCAATTAGATGGTACACTTTTCTCTAGATGGTTGAATGACACTCGCCTGAAGCCCTATTTTTTTGTTCCAACTTCTAAATAATGTGTCCTCCCTTCATGAGAGTAGTACGTAGGAGTTAGGATAGCTTCCTCAACAAGTATTTCAACAAGTTAGTAGTTTGCCTTTCAGTCTTTTTTGCAAGTCTGTTGTCTTTTCGGTTGCAACCCATTGTGGTCGGGAAGTTTTGTAGTATATTATCTTGAAATTGTCATTAATGCTTGTCTTATCTATCATTGTTTCCAGTCACGTTCAATTTAATTACCAAATTTGTCTCCCAATGCCCGATAATATTCCCTTCTACAGTTAGATGTTATGTTATGTCATGACACACCTTAGTATGTGTCCAAATCATCTATCATTAATTCAAGTTTAATTCATATTTCTCGTGCTTAATGTCTAAGTCCTCCACCCCATCAAATTTTCTATATATTCCCACACTTTTGTCTTCATTTTCATCTTTACTTTTCTCGCATTCTTAGTTTCCGCTCTCGCTACGTCACCACTTACCTTTTTCTCCCCACTATTTGTTTTATGTATACCCAACATTCTTTAACCATGTTTCACCAAGTTAGAATTGTTGTCAAATCATACCTTATTTACTCTCGTAGCGCTACCAGGACAACCTCTTGGGGAAGTATGACAAAGCCCATCTTGTTGATAATGACCTTTGTGATCATACTTTGTTACTTGTGCTTTGGACCAATGTTTTTATGGAGCCTAGTACCCATTCCAATGCCCACTCTACCATGAAAGTTAGACCACTCTTCTTTCCCTTGAAGCATTCCACTCTCATTCTTATGCACGACTTACCTATTTTTGGCACGAATGGTGAGGTAATTTGTTGCACGAAGTTACTAATCATTTGACTTCATTGGGGTTCTCTTTGGTTGGATTTAGAATACCCCATTCATGCGATACATATCTATAGAATCATAGGACTTCCCACTTATGGTACCGATGTTGGTTGGGATTTTCAGAAAACTGCTAAACGTGGAAAGAAGATAGATGAAAATAATTTGTATAAGAATTATGGAACCACTAGAAAATGTCATGGAGTTGTTCTTGATATGGTCAATAATATGTCAGTTCGCGCTGCTGCTACAATTATCACCACCAAACTCATGTGTCATTATACCAGAGGATAATCTTTGTTTGATGCCATCTTAGTTGTAGAAACTTGCATCTGAGGTGATCATCCAAATTGGTCTAGTTATCTCCTTCATGAGTTATTTGAAACCATTAATAATGTTTACACTCAACCCACATATTTTATTTTTGGATTTCTGCTTCTTTCCCTTGTTATGTCCAAATGGTGTGCTCCAAAAGGCCACGACCTTTCCATAATTGTGGAAGATGAACCTCTTTCATATGCTTATGCACCTTGACACAACATTGAAGATATTATCAAAAAAGAGTTTAATTATCTTGCATTTGGCCACGCTTTTAAAAAAATGGATGACATGACTAGAACCATTTCGCAGATGTCACTCCCTCTAATCATCCAGTACTCTCCTTAGGCCTGGTTTGATATATCTCATATTTCTTGTTAACTTCCAATGGTTTTGAAGTAGTGAATGAGGAGTTTCCAACTCTTTTTCAACCACCAATTTCCCCAGTTTCAACTCCAAAAGAAAGATTCCTAGGAAGAAAGGTTAGTATTCTTTCTCAATGGCCCTTCTCGTCTTATAAGAAAGAGCAATATTTGTAGAGGTTTAGTCATTTATTTTAGAAAGAGGAAAACATACATCCTATATAAATGACCCTACCTATTTATTTTCTAGGGTTTAAACAATTCAAACTTAAATGAACTTAGTCTAAATTAAAATTTGAACAGAGATATGCCACCACCTACCCAATGATGGGATCCATAGCATTGATAGAATCATAGCATTACCATAAGGTCTTCTCCATTCCCCTACTGTTGGTCCTTTACATAGTTATACATATCCCTAGCCCCTTGTTTATTGAAATCCACAATATGCATACTTGAGTAATCCATAAATCCCCAAAGAGTCAAATGCCTGAGAGCTAGATCATGATGCTTATGATTGTCCGAGTCTTTAGAGAGTTGGATGCTCTAGATTGATTGAGCTTATGACCCCGAAGTTACCGATTCCAGAGCCTCTAGGTGAGAAAAACCTATATTCCATAGAGAGCCTATATAGAGGTAATTTATTTCAGTAAATTCTTGGATTTGAAGTGAAGGTTGAAGAACTTGAACCAGAATGACGAATTTAAATTCCAATTTTTTTTTTTAAATTCAAATCTCCATCTATTTTGTCTTGGATTTATGGTATTGGACTCACTTAATGATCTATAACATGTTTTTAAGATTTAACTTGAAACGAGTGACCTATTTTCTGTTTTCCCCGAAATCTGTGTCCATGTATATTTGATTCGTTATATGTCTATGATATACAATTATTTTGCCTTAGTGGGCTTTCCATGAATCTTTATCCCTTCTAAGTTTTCTATTTTTGTATTATGAGTGAAAAGAAAAACCTAATATAGGTTTATACTACTATAATAATAAAAAAAACTTAAGGTTATTAGGGGAATTGTTGTACACTTTGCCATTAGACCGCGGGATTCTTTATCGACTTGGGCCAAGGCTCAATTGACTATAAACCTGTTGCGTAATTTGTTTATTTCATCTACTGTGGATAAGATGTTAGACCCAATCATCACTTTCACATATCTAAAAGATGAAAATTAGTTTGAGTGATGAGCTTGTGCATTTATTTAATTTGACCTAGTATGGGGAATCATCATGCCTCGTAGTTCAACAATCTTCTTAAGCGATATATTATGCGGGGGGTAGACTACAGAGAAAGGTGGTAAGCTACATCACCCTACATATACCAAAAACAAAATCCTAGAAAGCACATTGTAAAAGGAATACAAAAGCATCAATGAAACCCCATATTAAAACCTAATATTGATAAGTATGTTAAAAACCAATATTAAAGAGTAATAATTACGTGAATTTATGTTTTAGGAAATAGATTAAGTAAAATTATGCCAGTAGACATGTTTATCTTGGAATAGGGTTTCTACAATTCTAATTTAATTAGTACACATTATTCTTTTTGTTCTTTTAATTAAATTGTTCAACTTCAAAAAATATGATATCAACCAGTGTCATATGCACTCACTTATGATTTTTTGGACATATCTTATCAATAAGGTATGGTTTCGTAACAAAATTATATTTACATGTTAATGAATTTCCATGGTAAATTGTGGGTAAATTTCAATTATTAGGAACCTTATTCTATATTTTAGAAAGAAAGGAAAAAATAAATGTAACTATGTTCTGAGAAATATGTGTGTATGTTTTTTTCATTAAAAAATTATTATCAATTAACGTATTTTTTTTCAAATATTTTATTTCTAAATTGTATAAACTATTATTTTTTCCATATTTCTAAGTACAAAATATATTTAAATGTAGAAGTTTCAATTAAAATCAAATACTTACTTGAAAAATTTAACTTTTCAAAAAATGACCATAAGCACAAAAAAAAAACACATTAACATTATTTATCCTCTAAAAATGTGAAGAATACTATACTAGTGTAAAAAATTTAAGTTAAAAACCAATATTGATAAGTACCTTAAAAATGATGTTAATGAGAATATTTGAGTCAATTTATGTTTTAAAAAATAGATTAGTTATAATTATCTCAATGGATATGTTTATTTTGGAATAGGGTTTTTAGAATTCTAATTTAATTAAGAGTAATTATGAAGTAGATAACATTTTAAAATATTCATATTAGACTACAGAAATGAAAGATTGGGATTTTTCTATGTTCTTTTAATTAAATTAATTAACTAAAAAACATCATATCAACAAATGCCATATAAAGTGAGCTATGATTTTTGGACATATAGTATTAAAAAGTTATGATGTTGTAACAAAATCTATATACATATTGAGAATTCCCATTGGTAAAATTAAAATAAATCTTCATAATTAAGATGGGGCCACTATCCAGTCTGTGCTATGCCGTTCATATTGGATGCGTGAGGCCCGCTAAGTATTATTAAAGCCCAGCCGTTTACGTGGTAGATAAAACATAATTTACATTATAATTTTATTAAGCAATTAACACCTCGTTGTGGACGGTAGCAGACAGTGAGTACAGGAATCATCTAGAAGTAGAGCGAAAGGGCAATTTACGGCAGTGGGCTTGCTTTTGTCAGAGGCCGCATCATTGTGCGTTATTTTTTCTGACAATTAAGAAGCATCTTAGACTCCCATTATGCAACTTGGGTTTGTATTACGTTACTCCACGTTCAAACCACACCGGAAATACATATATCCGGTGCACTGTTCAAACAGGTAAGGCATGCCAAATAGTGGGCGCGTTTGTATTACACTCCAACGTTTAAACCACATCGGAAATACATATATCCGGTGGACTGTTCAAACCAATTTGGGGGCCACGCGTGTGTGACAGGTAATGAATGCCAAGTAGTGGGCGCGTTTAAACCAATTTGAATGTAGATGCCAACAAATAGTGGGCGTGAGTTTGTGAGATGCAAGTTTGTTATATTCTCTGACAATAAAGAAGCATCTTACGCTCCCATAATGCTACTTGTGTTTACATTACACTCAACCGCTCAAAGCGCACGGGAAATACATATATCCGGCGGACTGAGTTGATCAAACGTTTTAACCACACCGGAAATGCATATATCCGGTGGACGGTTCCAGATGAGGCAAGCGCTGGAAATATATAGCCGTTCAACGAACTTGGTAAATGGCTATATATGTCTTTCGAATTTCATTTTACAGCGTTTTCATCCTCCTCCATCCATCTATGTTCAGATTGTGTGCTGGGCTGTGGTTTGAGTCAGAGGTCAGTAAGTTTAAGTCTCTGGTTTGAGTCAGAGGTCAGTAAGTTTAAGTCTGTTGATTTGAGTATGGGTATGTGTCGGTCTGTGTGTGAGTCAGTAGTCAGTCATATCTGAGTAGATAGACGAGGAGGGTTTGCCATTTTTGGGTTCATGGAGATCAATGATCCTCTTTCAGTATGGTATGCACGCCATCAAAGTCTATTTCTGTATGTAGTTCTATTTCGTAGCTCTGTATTTTTCTTGATTATAAATTATTCAATTGCCATGTAAATAATGTTGCTGAAAAATGTTTAAATGATGCAGGTTGTTGTTAACGATGGCTAAAGAAATGAAATCATTACTTGGAATCCCACCTCCAATTCCAGGTATGGCCTTTCGATTAATATACTGTAGGATCTGAAATATTGCATATGAAGGTGTGCACAATGTGATCTAGCTTACCATCCGGGCAGCAACAGGGTCATATTCCTTTATGTTTCACCCTATTCCTCGCAGCAACAGGGTCATATTCGTTTATGTTTCACCCTATTCCTCTATGTTTTCTAGGCCATTCAATATGTGAGAAGGACCTGTAACCTTCAACCCATAATCTTGATCTTGTTGTATAGTTAATCTCCACACCTAGAAGTAACCCCAGAATAGTGATTTCCATATTGAGATGCCGGTCGTAGGGGGCAGGAAAGACGCTAACTAAGTACTCTGCATAGCGAGACTAATAGCCAGCGCTAGTCATAGCTTCTCTGCATAACACAACCAAAACCACTAGCTTCTCATGCGCAGGTAGATTACGCAGGTAGATTAAGCAGGAAGGCACTGCCAAAAATAAACATTACCCTCCCATAGAGGCACCTCCAAAAACCTTATAGGGCAAGACCGTACAGAGTCAGATCTAAACCCAGCCCTTTCTGTTCATTCTGCAACTCAAAAGCTAGACGAATAGCCTGGCACTAGTCATAGAACCAATTGCTTAACTACTACTGTCACTAGTCTTAGAACCATTAGGTATGGGTCATAGAGGCACAGCCACTAGCTTCTCCTGCATACACAAAGGTAGATTACTTTGCCTAGCACAACCTCTAGCTTCTGCTGCATAGCGCAACCACTAGCTTCTCATGCGCTGGTAGATTAAGTGGGAAGGCATCGCCAAAAATAAACTTACCCTGCATATATAGAGGCACCGCCAAAAACCTTATAGCGCAAGACGCTACAAAACGAGATTTAGACCCAGCCCTTGCTATTCATTCTGCAATTATAAATGGTGTTCGTAGACAGAGTTCTGTCAGAGAGGCAAACGCTCCCATCCAATTGGCTATTTAATGCCAACGAACTTCCTGTTTCCACGACGACCATGCAGGCACCATTAATGTGTCGTCCTCCACGGCGTCGTCCTCCAGCGCGGCGAGGAAGCGGCTTAATTTTATAATCTTTGAAAGTTTCAGATATTTTTTAATTAAAAACTGCTCAGATTTTGACTGCTGGTGGGACTGTGTTTGATCCTGTTTAAATGACTTCTCCGGATTTAGATGAATGATAAGGCCGACTACCAAACCAATTTTTGTTTTTCTGGCCCTAACGGAGTACTTGCATTTAGTTTATTGCATTCGATCAGACCAATAGCCTTAATCGCGCGAAATGGCGAGAGAATCTGTTTGTGGGATTTGTAAGAGCTTGAAGAGGAACCTTGGCAATGACTGAACTTTTATATATTTATAACGCTAACTGACAGTCGTTCTTACCTCCGATTCATCCGGCGTTCTTACCTCCGATTCATCCGGCGTACTTGCGATTAAACTGACTAGGCAACTCCAATAATTAAGACCATACGTTGTCGGTAGCCTTCCCTTCCTGGAAGTTAAAAATGCTTTTCATGCTGTATACCGATTCCCATGAACCTTTCTTTCCCTGTGCTTATAAAATCCCCTGATTGAATTAAAGGATTGTACCTCATTGATGGTTGATTCCAAGTCAACCCCCAAGGAAACATGGTGTCAACAATTTTCAACTTGGTAAGACGCAGGTTGTTGGCAGGGAACCTCCAGAACCAGAAACATTTTCTGGGGAGGAAGCTGCTTGAGGAAGCTGCTTAATTTTATAAAATTGGGAAGTTTCAAATATTTTTTAATTAAAAACTGCCTATATTTTGATCACAACCCAAACTATAAAGTAATAGGTATGTATGTGTCCCAAATTTAATTCAATCCAATGTTATTTGGAATATTTTTTAATCAGAACCAGAAACTGTTTCTGGGGAGGAAGCTGCTTAATTTTAGAAAATTTGAAAGTTCCAAATTTCTTTTAATTAAAAACTGCCCATATTTTGATCACAACCCCAAACTATAAAGTTATAGATATGTATCTGTCCCAAATTTAATTCAATCCAATGTTATTTGGAATATCTTTTAATCAAAACTTGTTTAAATTTTAATGACACTCCAAACTATTAACTAATAACAGTGTGTCATTGAAATTCAATGATTCAGGGTCTATGTGGCATTTTCATATTACAAAGAAACTACAATTGGCAATGTGGGCTTTACTTTTTTGAAATCGTAAAAACATACAGTCTAGTTGATCTTGATCATTACTCCTAGATGGGAAAGTATTATGATCCATGTGATTCCATTAAATTTCTTTTCTTTCTACCCACTGGAATTCCTCTAAGCCCTAAAGTAGGTAGTTTACATTCCAAGGATTTCTGAAGGGCCTTTTTAGGTGCTTTGATTAAGGAGGTAATTTTAGGCCGGTCCATTAAGGAGGTACTTTCATCATTTACTTAAGGAATTACGTTATTGAGTTTGGTTCATTCTAGTTGTCAAAAAAATTTCAACATTTTTTTCCTTTTAATTTAGTAGAAAATTTTATGATATTTAAAATTATGAATTTAGTTATTATTTAAATGAACTATTAGAAAATTTTACCATTTTCACTCTCATTTCATTGCAAACTATACTTGTTCTACTTACCAGATTCACACTTTACTTCACTGCAAAATATTCATACTTTACACCACTTCTACACATCATTGCAAATATTTCTCATAGCTCATTTCAAACAACTAATTTCTTCTTATGCAAATATTCCTTGTATTGCACCTCTTGACACACACTTTCACTTCACACTATACATTAAACTTGCACCTCTGGATTCTCTTCAATTTGTAGATATTCCTTCATCTTGTGCATGACACTCCTAAGTTTTGGATTTGCTCTAATGAAATTATTTAATTATTATTTCAAATACCCTTTAGTGAAATCAATTTCAAATAGTTATGATCACTTTCAAATAGTTATGAAAGCTATCTCCTTCTTCCTTAAATTTATTAGTTATTATATTAGATTTGTAAATTATAGCATACTTGTATAGCTTTGCACAATAATATTGTATTAATGTTTTTTCCATAATGTATTATCATGTGCATATACACACACACACATATATATATATATATATGGATATTCTTTATGAATTGTGCATTTAGTTATGTTATTAGTTGTTAGAAAGGGTTTGTATACTAACAATATCATTTCAATGTTGTATGTTGCAGAAAATTTATCAATACCAAGTTGCTCCTTGAAGACATTATATCTTTTTATGTTTTGTAAAGTTGTAATTACAACAATTTCTATTTTTTTTTGTTGTTGTTTAGATGGGCCCATCAAAGAATGTAAATGAATAGAAGCTATCATTAATAAAAGGAGTAGGTTTTTTTTTTTGTGGAGGGGAATTCAACCCCTCCAAAAGGCTCTTAGGAAGGTTAAATTGTAACCCTCCTTTGAGTTGTGTTCCTTGTGGTCATGGTTTTCATGATCTTTAGTTTAAAGTATCTTTAATCTTCTCAAACGCAAATACACTATTTTGTTATAATAAATTATTTAACATTTATTCACATAAATTATTTAACATTTTTTTAATGTTTTAAACATTTTCCTCACATACACACAAATGACAAAATCACTTTTATTCATAAATTATTTAACATTTTTTCGTGTTTTAAATATCTTCTCTACATACACACAAATGAAAAAATCACTCTTTTTCACATAAATTATTTAATATTTTTTCAAGACATACACATAAATGAAAAAACCACTCTTATACACATAAATTATATATCATTTATAACATGTATTTATATATTTTTTTAATTTCTAGTTTTTGTTTGTTTTGATTTTCATTCTTTTTGGCTTTTTATTTTGATTTTTGATCTTTTCAATTATTTAAGTATAAATATGTTATTAAGATATTTATATTATATTTTTTCCTTATATGAAATAGATATTATTTAATATTTAGCTTGATATTTTTATAAATTTAAATTAAATACCAATATATTATTGAGATTTTGTAAATATTTAAATGTTTGTATTATTTATTTATATTAATTTATTATATCTAAATGTTTGTGTATTATTGGTTTTATTATTTATGAATGGATTGTGTTTTATATGTATATGAATGCACTATTTTGAGAATTGAAATAATGTTTTTATTTGTTGCATTTCAATAGTTAGAATTTATTTGTTTAGGTTTTTATTTTGATTTGTATCAATGAATAGGATATATCTATTTCTATATTTATATTGTGTGTGTGAATGTATTATAGAGAGTATTTGTATTACTTGTATGTATTTTTTTTGGACTGTTTATTCTTCTATGTTTATGAATGTCTCATTTTGTGTGCTTTTGAGTATTCCTTCATTGTTTATTTGTATCTCTATGAGTGTAATGTTTGAGTATTCCTTGAGTCTTAGAGTAGTGGTTTCATTGTTTGTGTGTATATAAATGTATTTTTATGTATAGTTGTTTGTATTATTTTGAGTATTTTTCAAGATTCCTTCATTATTTGCTTGTGTGTGTATTTTTTGACTATTCTTGTATATGGATATTGTTTATTTGTATCTTATATGTATACTATGTATGATATTGTTTACTTGTATTATATGAATGTGTTATTTATTGTATTTATAGATGTATTATTTACTTGTATATGTGTATGAATGTATTATTTGCTATACTTATGTGTCTATTATTTACTTATATTCTTTATTAGGTGTATGAATCTATTTTTTGCTACATTTATATGTGCATTTTTAATCTGTATTCATTGTAAGTGTATAAATATATTATTTATGTGTATGAATCTATTCTTTGCAACATTTGTATGTGTTTTGTTTACTTGTATTCTTTGTATGTGAGTGAATTAATTCTTTATGTGTGTATGAACCTATTCTTTGTTACATTTGCATGTGTCCTGTTTACTTGTATTCTTTGTATGTGTATCAATGTATTCTTTATGTGTGTATAAATCCATTATTTACTCCATTTGGATATGTCTTATTTACTTGTATTCTTTGAATGTGTATCAATGTATTATTTATGTGTGAGCGAGTCTATTCTTTGCTACATGAATGTGTGTCTTGTTTACTTGTATTTTTCTATGTGTATCAGTGTATTCATTATGTGCATATGAATCTATTCTTTGCTACATTTGTATATGTCTTGTTAAATTGTATCATATGTATGTGTGTGAAAGTATTTTGCGTATATGAATATATTATTTGCTACATTTTTATGTCTCTTGTTAAATTGTATTCGTTGTATGTGTGTGAAAGAATTCTTTGTGTGTATGAATCTATTCTTTGCTATATTTGTATGTACCTTGTTTAATTGTATTTTGTGTATGTGTATGAATGCATTATTTATGTGTATGAATTTATTCTTTGCTACATTTGTATGTGTCTTGTTAACTTGTTTTCTTTGTATGTGTATCAATGTATTCTTTATGTGTGTATGAATCTATTATTTGCTACATTTGTATGTGTCTTGGTTACTTGTATTTTTAATGCTTTTATATATATCTATATATCAATGAATGTATTCGGGTTATAATGTATGCTTTGGATTGTGTTTTATATGTATATGAATGTACTATTCTGAGAATTGAAATAATGTTTTTATTTGTTACATTTCAATAGTTAGAATTTATTTGTTTAGGTTTTTATTTTGATTTGTATCAATGAATAGGATATTTATTTCTATATTGTGTGTGTGAATGTATTACAGAGAGTATTTGTATTACTTGTATGTATTCTTTTTGAGTGTTTATTCTTCTATGTTTATTCCTTCATTATTTATTTGTATCTCTATGAGTGTAATGTTTGAGTATAACCTGAGTGTTAGAGTAGTGGTTTCATTGTTTTTGTGTATATAAATGTAATTTTATGAATAGTTGTTTGTATTATTTTGAGTATTTTTCAAGATTCCTTCATTATTTGCTTGTGTGTGTATTTTTTGAGTATTCTTGTGTATGGATAGTGTTTACTTGTATGTATATGAATGTGTTATTTATCGTATTTGTAAATTTATTATTTACTTGTATATGTGTATGAATGTATTATTTTCTATACTCGTGTGTCTGCTATTTACTTATATTCTTTATTAGGTGTATGAATATATTTTTTGCTACATTTATATGTGCATTTTTTATCTGTATTCATTGTAAGTGTATAAATATGTTATTTATGTGTATGAATCTATTCTTTGCAACATTTGTATGTGTTTTGTTTACTTGTATTCTTTGTATGTGTGTGAATGAATTCTTTATGTGTTTATGAATCTATTCTTTGTTACATTTGCATGTGTCTTGTTTACTTGTAGTCTTTGTATGTGTATCAATGTATTCTTTATGTGTGTATAGATCTATTATTTACTACATTTGTATGTGTCTTATTTACTTGTATTCTTTGTATGTGTATCAATGTATTCTTTATGTGTGAACGAATCTATTCTTTGCTACATTAATATGTGTCTTGTTTATTTGTATTTTTTCTATGTGTATCAACGTATTCATTATGTGTGTATGAATCTATTCTTTGCTACATTTGTATGTCTCTTGTTAAATTGTATTATTTGTATGTGTGCGCAAGTATTTTGTGTGTATGAATATATTGTTTGCTACATTTGTATGTGTCTTGTTAAATTGTATTCTTTGTATGTGTGTGAAAGAATGCTTTGTGTGTATGGATCTATTCTTTGCTATATTTTTATGTACCTTGTTTACTTGTATTTTGTGTATGTGTATGAATGTATTTGTTATGTGTGTTTGAATCTATTCTTTATTACATTTGTATGTGTCTTGTTTACCTTTATTCTTTGTATGTGTATCAATGTATTCTTTATGTGTATGAATTTATTCTTTGCTACATTTTTATGTGCCTTGTTAACTTCTATTCCTTGTATGTGTATTAGTGTATTCTTTATGTGTGTATGAATCTATTATTTGCTACATTTGTATGTGTCTTGTTTACTTGTATTCTTTGTATGTGTATCAATGTATTCTTTATGCGTGTATGAATCTAGGATTTGCTACATTTGTATGTGTCTTGTTTAATTGTATTGTTTGTATGTGTGTGAAAGTATTCTTTGCTACATTTATATGTGTCTTGTTTAATTGTATTCTTTGTATGTGTGTGAAGGAATTCTTTGTGTGTGTGAATCTATTCTTTGCTACATTTGTACATGTCTTGTTTAATTGTATTTTGTGTATGTTGATGGATGTGGAGTAGTGATCATACCTGCTCATGTTCTTCTTGTCTCCTCAGATTCTCATGAATCGAGGAGTGGCCCTCGCATGCCAGTTGTTCAGGAGAGTCCTTCTCCTATTCCTACAGAGCATGGGGACAATCATATGATGCCCCCAACAAGTAGTTCTTTCATTTATTTTGATTAGAGTCAATTGACTGCTTTTCACCTTCTATCTTATGTGTCTTTCCAGATCATAGTACAAGCCTATAATATGGTAGTACATGGCACTATATTGGATGAAGGCATGTCTATTAGCATCATGTCTTCTACTACTTGGCAATCTTTGGGTTACCCACAGCTTGTGCCTGTCACCCAGAATTTGTTGGCTTTCCACAAAGGAACCAGTGAGCCGTTAGGGATCCTTCTGAAGTTCCTTATTACTTTGGGAGGAAATACCATCTATATAGACGTGATGGTAGTACAAGGTCCCTTAGATTTCAATCTTCTCCTTGAATTCGACTATGTTTATGTCATGGGAGCTCTTGTTTCTTCACTTTTCCATGTGGTCTGTTTTACACACGAAGGGAGAATCATTGCCATTGATCAATTGTAGTTCATTGGTCACCGGGTGCCTCTTATGATGTCATCGTCCTTTATTGGTTCTTCTTTTCAAGTAGTAGCCTCCCCACCATAGGTCAATTATGTGGCCACCCGTTCCGTCTACACATCTGTTGATGAGCACACAGATGGTATAGTATATTATGTACTGGGGGCATTGGAACCTGATTTTCCACTTGTACCAGTTGAAATGTGTTCCTCCCAGAGCGTAGCTCTCCCATCCAGTGAGGATCTCTTAGGAGCCATGTTCCTGTATGGTCCATGAATAGACCTTGGAGCATAGTTCCTTGTCTTGTGTCAAGCTCCTTAAAATATGAAACAAGGGGTCGGAGCATAGTTCCTTGTTTTGTGTCAAGCTCATTAAAAAATGAAACAAGGGGTGTGAGCATAGTTCCTTGTCTTATTTCAAGCTTGTTAAAAAAATGAATCAAGGAGTTTGAGGATAGTTTCTTCCTGTATCAACCTCATTAAAAAATGAAAAAAATGTCCTAGGATAGTTCTTTTACTGTGTCAACCTCATTAAAAAGTGAAAAAAAACTCCCTTTTCCAAATCGAGTCTTTGATTAAGATCTCGTAAAATCCCAGTCGATTCTTTCTTGGATCTCGAGAGTAACCATTCCATCCACCTCACTAAATGAAATGAAGCTTGGGAGGCATGTACCTCGAATTGAGTCATTATGCTAGGGGAATGCAAACTTATTGCAAGCATAGTTTTTTGTTTCAAGCTTGTAAAAAAATGAAACCAAGCTCAAGCATAGTTTTTCATTTTATGCTTGTGTAAACATGAAACCAAATTCAAGAAGAGCTCCTCATGGTTCAATCTTGTGTAAAAATGAACCCATACCGAATTTACATCTTGTGATTGTCGTTTTTATCAACTAATTTCTGCTAGATGAGCCTTGGTTGTTCCATTCCATCGCCACTGTCTATTTGCATGATCATTCACTTTCACTTGGTTGTTTTACCCTTTCTTAAGGAACTGTAATGATGAGTGGTTTTATTAGCCAACCTCTTGACCATTACATGTTTTGAGTAGTTCCATAATTACTAGAACCAGTTACTATCCCTTTATAGCACTCATTCCTTCAGGACAAGTCACCTTTAAGATCTTTTATGACTCATAAAAAATGGAAAGATTACCGAGTAGTTTTCCCTTTTAAACTTGTTAAAGCAAGTAAAATTAGGGAGTCATATTTGAGCTCTTTTCTGACTCTCAAAATATGAAAATATTATCAAGCTCTTGTCATTTTGAACTCATTAGGGGTTGCAAAACATCGTTTACCAAGTATACCTTTAGCCCCATTTTTGGGCTAGGATAAAGTATTTACGAAAAAGGAATACCTTAGTCAAACATGACTAGGAGGTTCTCTCGAGTATTTTTTTCTACCTTTTTTGGATCGAGGGACAACCTTACAAAAAGGGCCCCCTTAACGTTTTCTTTTTCGTGTCTTTTTCAAACTCTGTAAACATGAAAAAGATTTTGAGTTTCACCTTTGTCGGATGCTAAAATATTAAAACGACATAGGACTTGTCATTATGATGAGACTGAGCTACTCCTTTCTAGGGCTCGTAAAACCTACTAGGATGGATCCATCCAAAGGATGGGCTTATATTACAAGCATATATTATCCCCATCAAGCTTGCATAAAAATAACTAAGGTACTCTCTAGAAATGGTGGGGGAAAATTGGAAGTATTTCATTAGTTGTATTCTTCACTTGAGGCAACATGTCGCCCTTGAACATTGACACCCATCTGTTACTCGTGTTGGTTTTTGGAACATCCTCACACTATCACTTTCCTCCCTGGGTTTTGGGTTATCCATTTTAAACCTCTCATATGATCTTTTCCATGTCACCATGACCTTTGACCCTATGATGTCAAATGTTGCCAAACTCTGGAGTCATGTCATCCACAAGTTTAAGAGAAGTCTTCCTACATGTACGTTGTCTGATCATATGTCACCATCTTGGATTGCTCTCATTCATTGTGTTTCCCATTTCGTGTCAGTGATAAAGAATTCATTATGACCTTCCTTCAAAAGATTTCTTCATGTCAACTTCAGGTCATTATCCAGGAAGTCGATCTAGAAACTCGTTTCTAGTATCTTAGAGCTTGCATACCTCAATGGAAAGTTCTTCGCACTCGATGGGTTCTCATCATTTGCCTTCAATCGAATGATTTCACGAGTGTTCGACCTTAGTTCCTTATTCACACTTTGTTAATTGTATTGAGAGTACATTAAGATCCATTGACATTATGGGTGGTTTCTCTCGCAATTGTTAATGGTTCACATCATTGGCTGATAATCAAGTGATTTTCTGGCATGTTTGACTTCACCACATCTATTCACATGTTAGAATTTGTACTTTGATTGGGTTGTGTTGGAGCATAAGACCTTGGGCTTAGATCGCAAAAGTCTAGGTTGCAAGGAGTTGATAGTATTCATGGTTATATACATGGTTATTTAGACGGATGGCTGCAAACATGCCATGGGTATCATTTTGATCCTGCTCAGTCGAATGGCTACAACCACACCGTGGGTCTTTTCATTTTGATCCTCTCTATGCAGACAGTTGAACCCATGCCGTGGGTCTATTTCATATGATCCTTTCAGTGGGATGGTTGTGTCCATGGTAATGATCCATGCACATGATCCCTTTCTTGATGGATAACTGCAATTATACCATGGATTCATGTATTTTTATATGCCTCTCATGTTTATCAAGCATGACTATCATATTTCAGATATGTACATGTATGTTTGAGTTACAGGTCTTTTGATGTTGGTATTCTAATTCCTCGCTCCATCTTAAATCATTTTAGCCATCGCTCTCAGCTCTGACTTCATGCGTTAGGGGGCATTTGTTACACAATAATTTTTTACTCTCCTATCACTCCCTGTTCTTGATCCCAAAGAAGCCTAGTAGTGACTATTGTGTTATACTTTCACCAAGTAACCTATGCTCTTACATCCCTTGAAGTTTGAAGAAAGTATTCCCCAGTCCCTTTAGAACATTTCCAGAGAATCCTTCTTAAAACCCAGTTTTTAAGATCAATGCTCTTTCCCAGTGTCTCACCTGTGCTGATGGTACAAGTTTACACTATGACCCATGCTGATCAATGCTACTGCTAGCCCAATACCCATGCCTGTCTACTTCTACAAAGTTTTTATAAGAGGAAATGGAGTTTCACGTCTAGAAACTTCTAGTGGTGATGCGTTCGATGTTCGTTTGGTTGGATAAGGTCAAGAACTCCATATAAGATCCTTTCCCCCTTAAAAGTGGACCTTCCCAAGGAGATAATACCTTTTTCCCCTCTTGAGTGGATCTCATTCATATCTTCCTCTCCCTATATAAACCACTTCCTCTTACCCTTTTTGGTTACAATATAAAAAACTAGCTGCAAAATTATGAAATATTTAGCTTTTGATAGACCAATATTAGTCTTAGATGACAAAACTCCAGTTTTTGGTAGCTAAATCATGAGCAGAGAGAGTTAGAGCTTGGAAGCCATTTCATGTCAGGATAGAGGAGGAAAAGAGTGCTACAAAGGTGTGTAGTAGGACTTGGATACCACAAAGGAGATCTCCAACATCAAGGCGTCGGTCGTATTTATCTTTGATGTTTATTTTAATACAACTAATGGTTTATTTCCAATATCAGGTGTAGTATTAAACATTTGGTAGCTTAGAACTCCTTGACCATTTAAGTAGATTGAATTTAATTTTATGCTATCATGTTTTCTATTGTTTCTTGCATGTTTGGTTTAGGTACTTGAAGGAAAGAACAAAAGGAAACTGGAGCAAGGAAGCAAGATCACCATCAAGTGGATTAGCGTTATAAGAGGTATGCCCTCTTATTCAATTCTAATCTAAGGAAATTTACATTATTTTGTCTTGTTTGTGGATAGAACCACTCTCTTGGGCTAGAGGGATTGTCTCTGTCTGTAGAGGAGAATTACGTATCTGTAGAGGAGATTTATCTACACCAGAGAGCCAAGGGAGGATCAACCATGCATCGACACTGTAACAAGAACCAGAGCTCCAACTGGAAATGATAAAGCTAGTGGGAAAAAGGAAGCTAAAGCTACATGGGTAAGAAAAGTTGTTGAAAAAACTCCTACACTTGATATCCTGAAGGAAAAGCCAGTATTCATGGAGGTAAGGTGAATATTTATGGATGATGGGGCCTCAACCTCCACCATGCAACTGACTTAGAAGGATAACTGTGAAATAGTACTAGTTGCAGCACAAGATGTGGATATGAATATTTCAAATTCTTTTCTACATATTTGCATGAAGTTGTTGAGAAATCATAAGGTCGTATAGGGATTTCCGGAATTGATAGACTCTTGTGCTCCTAAAGAGATATCGTAGAGTGAGATGTGCACAATGAATAATCTACATAGACACAAGAAGCGAACTACAAAGAAAATGAGGCTTACATTGCAGATTGGGGAATACGACATGGATCGAGTTATCTTGGATCTAAGATCTAATGCCAATGCCTTGTTGAAGAAAACTTGGGAATTGATCGGTAAGACGAAGTTGCAATGGTTAAATATCCAACTAAATATGGAAAATCAACAAAATATTGTCCCTCTAGGAATATTGCCAGGTATCACGGTAGATATTGATGGAGTGCACACTACCACTAAATTCAAACTGATTGAGATTGTGGATGACAACAATCCCTACCTTGCATTGCTTGGATTGGATTGGTCATTTTATAACATGGATATAATTAACTTGAAGAAAAGGAAAATTATATTTGAAATCAATAATATGAGATTTATTACACCATTAGATCCATCGGAGGGAGCAAGATATACTGAACTTGTCAGAGAAGAGTACAATGCAGATGAAATCGACAACAATTATCAAATTATAGCAAAAGAATAAGAATGGATTAACCTTACTGCAGATGAAAAAGTGACTTGGGAATAAGATATCTCCTACACTTCAAATTTAGAATAGGAGTTGGAAAACTGATAGAACAGGTTGCATGAAGTGTTTACAAGGTGATGTGCAAGGATCACTAAAGCAGTGCACTGTATGAAAATTGAGGTACGTGTTTAACCTTTGTATGATGATTTTGGTGATGGAAAAACTTTCTTTAGAGATTATGAAATATAGGTACCTGAATTTCAAAGATTGTTAGCTCTAGATCAAGTAATGAGGCTACTTTGCTGGATGGTGGGGTAGTCATAAGAAGAATATTGGAGATTGGAAAGAATGTAGAAGGTTGATGTGGGTAATATTTCGTCAAGTACAAACAAATCTCGTAGACAAGTATGATGGCCAGAATGATCCTAGAGACCACATATATCTTTGTATGGCACTTGGGGGAGAAATTTCACGAGAAGAATGGGTGCATGGATTTATCCATACCCTGGAGACGATTCCTCGGAATTCGTATTTGGAGACCGAGCTTTGACATGGTATTACTAGCTAGGTAGAAATGGTTGATGGATTTATAATGACATTTAGATTTGAAGATGACTAGCCACATATATGCAGCTCTAAGTATAGTTAAGAAGAATATTTTTTAGAAGGAAGTTCTAGTTATCTGGAAACTTGCTTGGGATGCGTAGATATGTAGTGTAATGGAATTTTATAATCTCATTGCTGAAGAGGATGAAGATCCTCGCAATATTGACATCAAAGAATGAAAAGGTCGTCATGAAGTAAATGGACCTGAGATAGAAATTCCTGTTATAACGAATCCATTAAAGATGAATAAGGTGAATATAAGGTCAGAGGATAAATCGAAGTATGCTACAATAGGAGATTACTGGGATGAATATAGAGTTAGCAAGATAACACATCTCTTGCATGAATACCAGGATTTGTGCCCCACAATTTTTTCAAATATGAATGAGATATTAGGAGATTTTGAAGTTATGATGATTCCTCTGAAGCTTGATGTGAATCTTGTCAAGTAGAGACCTTATAGACTAAATCTAAAAGATAAGGAGAAGGTGAAAGAAGAGTTAGACAATATTTTAATGGTTGGGATAATTGAACTTGTTCAAGAGTCTGAAAGGGTGAGTCCCATGGTCATTTACGAAAAGAAGGCAAAAGAGGAAATTAGAGTTTTTGTTGAATTAAGGAAATTGAATGATGCATGCCTACATGAACCCTTCCCTACACCATTTACAGATGAAGTATTAGACTATGTGGGAGGATAGGAGACCTATTCTTCCACATATGGATATTCAAGATACCATTAGGTTAGGATTGCGCCAAGAGATAGACATAAAACAACTTTTGTGACAGGGTGGGGCTCTTATCAGTACAAAGTGATGCCTTTTGGATTAAAGAATGTGCCTACTATATTTTTCAGAGTTGTAATTGCAGTCTTCAAATAATATATACACAATTTTCTAGAAATAGACTTCGATGATTTGGTAGCCTTTGGTCTATTAAAGAAGCATGTTGAAAGCTTAACGTTGATGTTGCATATGTGTAGGCAATATCAGATCTCACTGAACTTGAAGAAGTGCATCTTTTTTGAACCATTTGGTATATTATTAGGACACGTAGTTTGTAAATAGAGATTAATGGTGGATCCCGCAAATATCACTGTTATTGTGAACATGCCAGGACCAAAAATGGTGAGATATCTATGCCTAACACTAGGATACACTAGCAACTACAAAAAGTTTATGAAGGGGTATGCACAGATAACTGTACCAATGGAAAAAATTCTGAAGAAATATGGACAGATAACTGTACCAATGGAAATTGCTGAAGAAATATGTAACTTTTTAATGGAATGAAGAGTTCCATAAGATCTTGGATATACTGAAAGAGAAGATGGTAATTGCGCCTATTCTAGTTTTCCCAAACTGGGAGGAATTCCATGTACATGTTGATGCATCTTGCATATCATTGGGTGTAGTGTTAGCACAAGCAGGAGTAGGGAAATTGATCATCCCATAGCATTTGCAAGAACGAAACTGTCCAACGTGGAAAAGAAATATAGCATGATGGAAATAGAGGGATTAGCTATGGTGTATGAATTACAAAAGTTCAAGCACTACTTGTTGGGGGAAAATTTCAAAATGTTCATTGATCACTCCATGCTTAAATATATGATGAATAAGCCTGTTTTATGACGAAAGATTTGTCGATGGTTGTTATTATTTTACGAGTATTACTTTGAAGTTATAGTGAAGCTAGGGAAATTGAATGATGTACCTGATCATATATCAAGAATAAAGACAGGAGGAGAACCCACAAATATCGATGATAACCTACCCAATGGATAGTTATTCACAATTAAATTCATAGATGATCACTTTGTGGATATTATTTAGTTTCTGGCCACATGAATGGTGTTCATAGAGTACATTACAATGTAAAAGAAGTACTTAGTGGTTCGAGCAACTGATTTAGCATTTATTGCTGGAAATTTGTAAAAATTATGATCAGATGAAGTACTGCACAGATACATCCCTGAACATGAACAAAAAAGTATTTTGACAGAATCTCATGAAGGAGTCACATGTGGGCACTATGCAGGAAAATCCACTGCACATAAAATCTTAAGAGCTGGGCTACAGTGGCCCACAATAGATAAGGATGAAAAATAATTTTGTCAAGCATTTGATGTATGCCAAAGAGCAAGAAATCCATCTAGAAGAGACGAGATGCCGCTGGTACCACAAGTAACTCTCTATTATTTTGAAAAATGGGCTATTGACTTCGTTGGACCTATCAGTCCACCAAAAAGAAAGACTAATGCGAGGTATATAATCACTGTAACTGATTATTTGACAAGATGGGCTGAGATACAACTAGTGAGGGATTTCAGATGCAATGTGAACAAACATGACTGGGATTTAAGAATTCCAATGGAATTGCGGCCATGTAGAACAACATGCAATAAATTGACCGGGAAAACACCATTTAGGTTGGTATATGGATAAGAGGAAATTATGCCTATGGAATACATTGTGCCCAGTTTGAGAATTGCAACCGTCACAAACATGGCAAACCCTGACATTATGAAGGAAATAATGTTGTAGATACTAGCTCTAGAAGAAGACAGTTTCATAACATGGTTTCATCAAAAAGTATGGAAAGTAGGGGAGAAAGCTTGGGATGACAAGCATATCAAGAAGAAGACATTCTTGAAAGGAGACCTTGTATTATTATATGACATAAAATTTATGAAGTCCCCAGGAAAGTTTAAAACACATTGGTTAGTACCACATATCATAAAACATATCTCTAATGGTTGTGCAGTTCAAGTCGTGAAGTTGAATGGTCAGTTGATTCCGAGATAAGTGAATGGTAGCAGATTGAAGACATATAGGGATGACTCTGTACCTAGAGCTTCACACTAAGAATTGAAGGGAAGGAAGTCTTAGTGCCACATGTAGTTGAAAGTGGGCACAAGACTATAAACTAGTCTATAAAAAGGGACTTTGTTGAAGGAATATTATTGCGTGATACTCAGGAATATGATGAAGTCCAAAGGAACTGTGACAAAGAAAAGTAACTACACCATGAGGAAAGGTTCGTTGAAGTTGGCTGGAAATATGCCCATTAGAAGACTCATTGTTTCCATCTTTCTATATGGATGTTTATGAAGCAGCGACGTATGCTTCCCTCTGGTTTACTAAGGAGTCGACGCATGCAACAAAATATATAATTTTCTTCGTGGTGATGGAAATGTATCTACACATGGTGGTGAATCAGTATCCAAGGTTGTCACCTAGTTTATATAAGTAGTATTATCACGTTAGAGACTTAAAAGAAGACTTCCACAAAGACTAAGTGAAGGCAATGAAGAACCCAACAAGGACATGGAACACATTGTCATATGTTGTAACAAAATATTATTTTCTCGTCGTATTACAACAATGGTCGGAAGAGTGGATGAATCCACTCAGTGGATAAGTTGTAATAGAGATGGGTGCCCTGCATGATGAAGGTACAAGTGAAAATGATGCAGAGATAGAAATAGAAGAATCAAAAGAAGGAGCATGAGGAACCTCTTAGTGATGCGGGAGTATCAGAGGAGTCACCTTTTATAGTTAGAAGGACATACACAACAACTACAGAAGGCAATAGGAAAAATAAAAAAAATATATGTCTAAGGGTGCAGAAGCACTTGTCTTCATTGATGGGAACATCAATGAGATCAGAGAGAAGGTCCAGAAAATCAAAGTGGAGACCTGGGATGGAATTGATGATTGATATAAAATTACCTTGGCTAAGGTATAGAAGGGCATTGCAGAGCTGAATATGTTACCGCAAGTGTAAAGACATCTAGAGTAAATAACTTAGCCAGTGCAGGTAGAGAAAATAATAGAAAGACAATTCAAAGATAGAATTTTGATGGTGCCAGCTAGGGCACTTCAGTGGTACACACCAGAGGAAAAAGAATGAGCCAAAGCATGGAAGATTGTCAACATAGATATTGTCTCACTTCCCATTTAGGTGTTGCACGAACTCCATCAAATTTTAACAACCAAGCTGCAGGAGCAAGAACAACGAAACTCTACATTGACAATGCAGGTGGAAAAGGAGAAAGTTGCACTAAAGAAGGAGTTGGAACAAGTGAATAAGCAAAGAAATGAAGTATTTCAATGACAAAAATGATTGGAAAGATCCATCGAATATAGTTGGAGAACTGTCCTAGATGTGAAGGCTGTGTTGAATAAAGTGTAACTAGGTTCGGTCTTCATAAATGTAATTTTGATCTCTGTACTAGTAAAAGAAAAGAAATATTATTTTTGTAAATTATAAAATGAGTGTCTTGCTCATTGCATAGGTCTAGCACGCATTGAAGTGCTATAATAAATTCAAATATTCAAATAACATGTTGAAGATCTCTTGTTGAGCATATATGAAATGTATATGAGTCAACCTGGTGTCTAGATCAGCTCTCCAAGACAAGAACAATCCTCTTGAAGAAGTCGACTATCAAAATGATGTAAAAACAGTCATGTCGGCTCAAATAAATGACACAATGGTTCCCACACTCACGTCATCTTCTTATGGAGACATTACCAATATGAATACCCAGCTTGGGTCACCACAGAAAACACTGAAAAACTCACTCTCTGTAATTTCGTATCAGTGGAGTAAGCTCTGAAACTTCTGACAAGTATAGTGGTTCAGGAATTTCGAACAAGTACAATGGATCATGAATTTCAATAAATGTAGTAGCTCAATCTTGGATAAGAATCTTTGTGCTTTCAGATGGGTTCCACAAAAGTGTAGTCTTGGCATATGTGTGATAATAAAGATCATTGTGTAGGAAGAAACATAATCAATTTCTTGGCATAATTGTGATGATAAAGATCTCGGTGATCCCTCACTAACAGACATTGTCTCGAAATTCATTTTGACGTAGTCAACATGTTGGCATAATTATAATCATGATCTCAGTCATAATATTGATAAGGACACAGTTACAAGATCTCAGTACAACTCTCATATGTATATATACATATCTTGTTATTATAGTGAAGGGGAACCAAGTGTCATGTGAAGGAGAAGCAATGATATCGATGGAGGTGCAACAGTAATAATCTTAGTGATGGCCTCAGTGATGCAAGAAATAATGATCTTGGTGGTGTAGTAGTGATGGCCTCAATGGTGCACAATGATGATGATCCCAGCAGTGACAAAAAATAAGATTGGTGTCTTGGTATTGGAGTGTAATGGTATTCATCAATTGGAATCTCTATAAGAAGCATTTTGTGCAGGTTTTCCTCTCAAAGAGAGAGAGGTTTTGGCCTTGGTAGAAAGCCAACATCTTGTGTTATTGTATCTTTCTTTTGGTAGCTATTTTATGAACTAAAGAAGACACACTATAATAATAATAAGTGAAGATTGGAATAAGAAGAAAAAGTTGAAAACACCTCACAAATAGTTATCATGACTAGAAGAATCTCATTAACTCTAATTTCCCTATATTCTTCCAAAGGATAGTGAGGAGAAAGCACCAAAAAAGAATGTTGTGAAGGTCTCCCTCGTGATCAAGGAATCAAAGAATACACTAGCAAAGATAAAATTTGAGAATGAAATGCAGATTTCAGAGCTGCAAATAACGTTGCAGCCAACCACGCCACCAGAAGTATAGGGGCAGAGGCAGAAAGACTTAAAGGCACAATTAAAAGGAATCTTTCTTATAGTGGCGGACTGTCGGAATTTATTGGATGAAACGATGCGATTTTGGACCTCACTACAGGAGGATCCAAACATCCAAAAGATCAAGGAGGAATTATAGGTGAAGAATAAGTAGCACGATGAATTCTTGGTAGCTCTAAAGACCCTACCAGTCTTACAGAAACTCACCAGTATTAATGAAGGGAAGAATGTCTAAAAGCATATAGATTGTCTTTAGAGGAAGGAGAAAATTTTACAAGCATGGACTTAGCCATTGCAAGATGATGCTCTCAAAATATCTCAGGCAGTGTATTAAAGGCTCAAAGAGTAGAAAAAAGGGAGGAATAAATACTGTAGAAGGTTGTTGGCCCAACTACAAAGGCATTTCCATAGGAGGTGTGCAAACAAGAGAAAGAAATGACAGAGACAGCCCAATAGTATAATGCAGTCTATGACGGAATTTCAGAGAAAATAAAAGGAACCACATCTTAGTGACTTGGGATGAGTCACAGGTGAGTGTTGGGTGCCTATTGGGTGCAGCCTAACCTAGTCCAAGTTTTGGGTCAGAGACTGCATTTTTAGGAGTGGAGCACACAGCGCTAACAAAGTCTTATTCATCATGTAGTCTTTAGGGGCTTTTGGGTGGGTCAATATTCCCTTATTTTGTAACAAGTTTCGAGTATTAGTCCATTTTTTGTCAAGTCCATGGGTTGTGGACTGTGTTCTTGTAGTAAAGAAGTCTATATAAATAACATTTAATACTTTGTCGAATAGAGAATAGAAGAAGATAGCTAAGCATAGATTATTCATATTCTCTATCTTGAGTTTGTATTTTTGGGGCAAGGCTCTGTAGCTAAGTGCGCAGAGGCCTTTAATAGTCTACAACTAGGTTCATAGACCACTTGCAACTTGGTTCACATGTCAGGGAAGAGCATGCATTGAAGATCCTTGTTAATAAAGAAGAATTTTTTGGTGAAGTATTGTGTATCTTTCTATATTCATTATTTGTTTTTATTGATATTATTATGCATGATTTTTACTGAATTATGTGAAAGAACACATGTTATACTATTTTCTATTATGTCTATTCATTAAGTACCAATTTGTGTAGTTAATAATTAGCGCAAAGCTATTCATGTACCATGAGAAAAGAATGTTGTGAGGCTCTCCCTCGCGATCAAGGAATCGAAGAACACACTGGTGAAAGAAAAAATTGAGTATGAAGTGCAAATATCAAAGTTGCAAATAAGGTTGTAGCTAGCCACACCACTAGAAGTACAGGAGGAGAGGAAAAAAGAGTTAAAGGCAGAATTGAAATGCATATCTGACACAGTGGTGGAATGCAGGAATTTATTGGATGACACAATGTAATTTTGGACCTCACTGCAAGAGGATCCAAACATCCAAAAGATAGAGGAGGAATTGCATGTGAAGAAGAAGTAGTACGATGAAATCTTGGCAGCTCTAAAGACCCTACCAATCCTATGGAAACTTGCCAGTATTAATGAATTGAAGAACCTCCAAAAGTAGATAGATGGTCTTCGGAGGCATGAGAAAATTTTTCAAGAAAGGACTTAGCCATGGCAAGATGACACTCTCAAAATATCTCAGCTTGTGGAAAAAAGGCTCAAAGAGTTGAAAAAAGGAAGGAATAAATACTATAGAAGGTTGTTGGCCCAACCACAGAGGCAATTCCAGAGGAGGTGCGCAAAGAAGAGAAAAAATGACAGAGAGAGTCCAACAATATAATGATGTCTACAATGGAATTGCAGAAAAAATAATAAGGAACCATATCTAAGTGACTTGGGATGAGTCACAGGTGAGTGTTGGGGGCTTGTTGGGTGCAACCCGACTTGGTCCAAGGTTTGCGTCAAAGACTCTGCATTTTAAGGAGTGGAACGCACAGAGCTAGCAAAGTTATATTCATCATGCAATCTTTAGGGGCTTTGGGGTGGGTCAAAATTCCCTTATTTTGGAATGAGTTTTGGGTATTAGTCCATTGTTTTGTCATATACATGGGTTGTGGACTATGTTCCTGTAGTAAGAAAGTTTATATAAATAATATTTAATACTTTGTTGAATGGGTATTAAAGAAGATAACTAAGCATAGATTATTCATATTCTCTATCTTGAGTCTATATTTTTGGGGGAAGGTTCCGTAGCTGAGTGTGCAGAGGCCTTGAAGAGTCTGAAGCTAAGTTCATAGACCACCTAGAGCTGGGTACACAGGTTAGGGAAGAGCTTGTATTGAAGAACCTTATTAATAAAGAAGAATTTTTGGCAAAGTATTAAGTATCTTTCTATTTTCATTCTTTGTTTTTATTGATATCATTATCCATGCTTTTTACTGAACTATGCGAAAGAATACATGTTATACTATTTTCTATTATGTCTATGCATTAATTACTAATATGTGTAGTTAATCATAAATGAAAATTTATTCATGTACACAAAGTTGTAGGTATATATAAGACATAAGTGAACACAAGGATGCCATAGTGCACATATCCCTCTTGTTGCAGAAACCTGGTTCTGCAACCTCCCATAACCTCTTCAGGTGAGACTGTGATCTACTTATAGGTCATTGCTGAAAGGGCTAGTGGTTGAAGGTTTTTTTGATGTGAAGCACACTTTAAGCCTTGGTCAGACCCCTTTAATCCAACACTAATCCTTCCTTCTCAAAACGTATGTACCAATAACCAAAATGAAGTGTCGTTCAAAAGTGA